>BQMB01001894.1:0-73283 GCA_027943415.1 Closterium sp. NIES-67
GCGTCACACCCCAGCTTTCCACGTCAGCCTTCTACGCCCCTACGTCCCCAGTTCATCGGATTTGGCCCGCCACCGCAGTGTACCTTAGCTGACGCCCCTGCAGGAACCGACGACCGAGCCCTTGAAATTTCTCGGCCATCGAGTTACGACGCAGCTGAACCGTCGGATGGTGGATTTCCTCATCAGATGGCAGAAATCGCAAGTCCGAAGATGACAGCTGGCTGCCCCTCGCTGAGCTAGAATCACACCCGATTCTAATTGCGTATTATCAGCGTCGGAATGTTTCCGATGCCCGCGGCCTCGTTTAGGAGGGGGGGTAGTGTAAGGAATTTCCATTCCTTACTGAGTCGTACGCTAGCGCGTACACCCAAACTCCTCGACTCGTCACGTTCGGCCTCATTTATCGGCCCAACCCTTTCCCGAGTCACGTCTGGCATTGTCGCCACGTTGCCGAACCTACCCACGTTCTGAGGTTATCGCCCTAGAACGCCAACCCCTATATAACCTCGTGCCTTGCAATAGCAACCTTGTATTTTCACGTTATAGTCCATTTACACTTTCTATATCACAACAGTTTGTAGAAGTAACTCTAGAAGTAACTCTAAGTGGGCATAGACAAGGTGGATATGTAACGACTTATCATCCACTCACCGTCGTCAGGCTTTGCGGACCTCTTACTATCAGGTTACTCTCTCGCCAAACCACGGTGCTCCTCTCCACGAACCCCGCTGACACCTCATCACTCGCGAATTGGTACCGAGCTGTACGGGGAAATCCTTATTTTGACTGTTGATCGCGTCGCGCAACGCACCGCATGTCGCTGACAGAGCGCAGCGAGCCATCCATCTATTCACCCTGCTCATTTTGTTCATCCATCGTACGGCGTACAGCGAGCCATCCATCCATTCGCACCCCCACCCCCAGCCCATCCACACATCGAAGCGACACTGTTGCCTGCCTGCCTCGCCTCTCCTTTCCTCTATCCTCTCCTCCCCAACCCCCACGCACCAGCAACAGCTCTCTTTTGGCATGGCGGGAGACTAGCCGCACGTTTCATTTCAGCTCACCCGCTTTGGTTGTGTTCCCGCGCTTCGGAAACAGTCACGCCGCATTCCAAACGCCCACAGTGCTGCAGATCACTGTGTACTGAACTGAGAGCTAGCTTGCAGCTTCCTCGCTTCCATTCCATGGCTTTGCGTCTCAGGTAGGAAAGGATATATCACTCCGTTCGTACCTGAGGCCGCTGAGAAAATCCCCTCGCTCCTCCAGGACCTCAGCGGTGCGACTCTAGAACGCAAGAGCTTGCACTTGGCTCAGCTGGTGCGTCTCTAGAACGCCGGCAAAATCCTAAAGGGCAGGACGGTCAGATGCCATGACTATATCTTCGACCAACGGTTCTCCCAGCACATCTCTTTCAAACGCCTGGCGCATCGCGTACGAACTACCACCGCCTCCAGAGCCATCACGTGGGCGACAGAGACACACGGAAACGCGCTATCTTACAGCGGCTCCTTAGTTCCCTCGGTTTCTCGCTCGCACTCCCCAGAGACCATCCCCTTTCACGGCTCCGTTCGCTCTCCTCCTGAGAGTGGCTGGTACTAAGGACGGAGGCTGGTTCCTAAACACAAACTTGTAGTAACGCTCAGGAACCATGAGTGCGCGGAACAGAGTGGCCCGTCGTCTGCGGCCGCATTTACTACTATGCGCTGGTCGTTCCGCTGCGAACTGTGGATTCCTCTTTCGACACGTGGCTAACTCCGTCACTACCGTTGTGCTGCTGTTATGGCTCCTCCTCCTCCTCGCAGTAGCGCCACGCGCTCAGTCACTCTCGAAGCAGTCTGTAGCCACGACGACTACGACTCCCCGTGTAGAAGGTACGCCGCTGTTCCGCGCGCGACACGCGCGCGCACGTGGCTGTTAGACGCGCGGCTTTTCAAAGGAGCCCCAGTCTCAACTCCGCCGCTCTCCTTCCATTCCCCCATCCCCGCCGTCCTCGCCGTCTCCGCCATCCCCGCCATTCCCGCCATTCCCGCCATTCCCCAGATGCCGCCAGGTCTCCCGCGTGGCCCTCGCCCGTCGACGGCTCCGCTTCTTCCAGAAGTTCCGCGCGCGCTGATTCCTTCCCCCGCCCGCTCCGCCGGTTGACTGCGCTGGGCCTTGTGCAGTGGTGGCTGCGCCGACACTCGCGGAAGCCGGGCGCCTCCGCCTATCGCCAGCCGCGCATGCCCTGTAAGCAGAAGGGACAGTGGCGCGAGGTCAGAGAGTCGAAGGCCCCAGCAAAGCGATTTTCCCGCCTTCTCCCTCTCCCCACGATTTCGTTCTCCGCGCTTTCCCATTCTCCCCCCTCCAGTTCTCCTCGCCTTCCGCTACTCTCCTCCCCCCCCCCCCCCCCTTTCCCCCCCCGATACACGCGCAGACGGGCGCACTCTCGGCATCCCCCCGCCGCGCGCGCACCTGCTGTCAGCGCAGCCGGCGTTCAACCCGGTGTCGCGGTACCTGTCGCTGGGGCTGTCGTTCGCGCCCGATACGGGCAAGCCAGTGTGGGAGTTCCCGCCTAACGCGTCGCTCGTCTACAAGTTCGGGCCCGTCGGCGACCAGGGCCAATGCAGTGAGTGGTTCTGCCCGATTGTCTTCGCGTAGTTAATGCCAACGCAGTGATGTAAGATGCGTAGTTACCGCGAGTGCGTTTGCCCGATTTAGGTGCAGAGCCAATGCAGTGAGTAGTTCTGCCCGATTGATGCATGTGCGCGCACGCACGCACGCACGCGTGCACAAGTGCACAAGTGCAGCACTTTCGCCGTCCCACCCTCCCACCCTCCTTCCCGTCCCAACACCCCACACACACATCAACCTAATAGGCTCCCCCTCGCCCTTCTCCCCCCCCTTTTTCCCGCTCGCCACCCCTTCCAGGCGCGTGCTGGGCGTTCGCGGCGGCGGGCGCGGTGGAGGGCGCGTACTACGCGCTGTCGGCGCAGCTGCCGCCGAACTCGTCGCTGTCGTCGCAGCAGCTGGTGGACTGCGCCGTGGGGTCGTGCGCGGGCGGGTACCCGGAGGACGCGCTGCAGTACGTCACGGCGAACGCGCTGGGCTATGCGACGTCGTACGCGTACCGTGCGACGAAGGCGACGTGCAATGCGACGGGCGTGCAGCAGCACGTGGGGACGCAGACTACGATCCGCCCAGCAGGGGTAAGATCGGGAGAGCGAGGTCGCATGGGATGGGGGAGTGGGAGTGGCGACTCCGTTTGCTGTACTGCCGGTGCGGTCCTGTGTGCCGTCCTATGTGCTGTCCTGTGTGCGGTCCTGTGTGCGGTCCTGTGTGCGGTCCTGTGTGCGGTCCTGTGTGCCGTCCTGTGTGCCGTCCTGTGTGCCGTCCTGTGTGCCGTCCTGTGTGCTGTCCTGTGTGCTGTCATGTGTGCCGTCCTGTGTGCCGTCCTGTGTGCCGTCCTGTGTGCCGTCCTGTGTGCCGTCCTGTGTGCCGTCCTGTGTGCCGTCCTGTGTGCCGTCCTGTGTGCCGTCCTGTGTGCCGTCCTGTGTGCCGTCCTGTGTGCGGTCCTGTGTGCAGTCCTGTGTGCGGTCCTGTGTGCGGTCCTGTGTGCGGTCCTGTGTGCGGTCCTGTGTGCGGTCCTGTGTGCGGTCCTGTGTGCCGTCCTGTGTGCCGTCCTGTGTGCCGTCCTGTGTGCCGTCCTGTGTGCCGTCCTGTGTGCCGTCCTGTGTGCCGTCCTGTGTGCCGTCCTGTGTGCCGTCCTGTGTGCCGTCCTGTGTGCCGTCCTGTGTGCCGTCCTGTGTGCCGTCCTGCGTGCCGTCCTGTGTGCCGTCCTGTGTGCCGTCCTGTGTGCCGTCCTGTGTGCCGTCCTGTGGCCGTCCTGTGTGCCGTCCTGTGTGCCGTCCTGTGTGCCGTCCTGTGTGCCGTCCTGTGTGCCGTCCTGTGTGCCGTCCTGTGTGCCGTCCTGTGTGCCGTCCTGTGTGCCGTCCTGTGTGCCGTCCTGTGTGCCGTCCTGTGTGCCGTCCTGTGTGCCGTCCTGTGTGCCGTCCTGTGTGCCGTCCTGTGTGCCGTCCTGTGTGCCGTCCTGTGTGCCGTCCTGTGTGCCGTCCTGTGTGCCGTCCTGTGTGCCGTCCTGTGTGCCGTCCTGTGTGCCGTCCTGTGTGCCGTCCTGTGTGCCGTCCTGTGTGCCGTCCTGTGTGCCGTCCTGTGTGCCGTCCTGTGTGCCGTCCTGTGTGCCGTCCTGTGTGCCGTCCTGTGTGCCGTCCTGTGTGCCGTCCTGTGTGCCGTCCTGTGTGCGGTCCTGTGTGCCGTCCTGTGTGCCTTCCTGTGTGCGGTCCTGTGTGCCGTCCTGTGTGCCGTCCTGTGCGAGGTCCTCCGCAGTGGCATGATAGTGTGTGGTGCTGTGCACTCTAATGGTGTGGCACGGAGCTGAACTTTACGTTGGTTCGACAGCATGCTGCTCCTTTTCATCTCAAGGCTTCACGCACAACATCCATTCCTCCTCTCCCTCATCCCCCACCCCCACCCGCCCCCCCTTCCTCCTCCCCCCCCCTCCTCTCCGCTATTCGCTTTCCCCCTTCCCCTGCCCCCTCCCCCTGCCCCTGCCTTCTAACGGCACGGCGACCCCCTCCTGGCTGCCCTGCCCATCCAGGCGGCCAACACGAGCACGGTGCCGTCGGCGCTGCGCATCCAGCTGTACGAGCAGGAGCGTTTGAGGCGTCTCAAAACTCGATTATCACTGTCACACCTCCTCTCCCCCCACCAGGCGGCCAACACGAACACGGTGCCGTCGGCGCTGCGCATCCAGCTGTACGAGCAGGTGCCGCTGGCGGGCGCGCTGGGGCTCATCCTCGCCGTGCAGAAGCAGCCCGTTATAGTCACGCTGCACGGCTCGCACCCCTCGTTCGCCGGCTACACGGTGAGAGCTGGCTGGCTAGCCGGGGCGGGGTGCTGGGTGGGCGTGGGCGGCACTGTGTTCCGGGTGCGTGGCATGATTCTGGGACGGTGCTCCCGAGTGGTGATGTGGAGATGTGGTGATCCCACCCCAGCACAGAGGGATCTTAGCTTAAAGCTTGAAGCCTGACGTCTGAAGCCTGAACCCTGAAGTCGCTAGCTGCTATTGGTGAAAACGACTCCGACTGTACATGGCTTGATTGTTCCCCTTCCCCATCCGACCCCACCCCACCCCACCCCGCTTCACAGCATCCCACGCGGCAACCCGCCCTCTCGCAAACTCGTTCCCATCCGCCCTCCCCTTCCCCTTTCTCTCCCCTTCCCGCCCCTTCTCCCCCCCAGGGCGGTCTCTACGCGGACGAAACATGCTTCAACCCCGCGAGCCCTGTCCTAGACCACGCGGTCCTCGTGGTGGGGTACAGCTTCAGCACGCCAGGCGCCAGCGCCAACCACTTCGTGCTGCGCAACAGCTGGGGGCCGGCGTGGGGCGAGGCGGGGTACATGCGCGTGGCCATGAGCGCGGAGTACGGGGGCATCTGTGGCATGACGTACAACCTTGGCGTCTACCCCGTGCTGGACCGTGAGTGCCTCCACCTGCTGCCGCAGCCACTGAAACAACTGCTCCTACTCCTACTACGCACCCTCCTCTTCCTGCTCCTCCCTCTCCTCCTCCACCTCCCCTCTTCTGAATGCGTGTGCACACACTTCTTCCTCTATCCATTCATCCACCACCAACAAGCTTCACAAACCTCTTCCCCCCTCTTCCCCCCGGTTCCATTCCCTCCTTCCCTCACCCTCCCCCTTCTCCCTCCCCCCACGATACAGCTCAGAAGCAGTCTAACCCCTGCATGTCATGTGGAGGGGGCGCATGTGCCACCACTCGCATCCTCGGCCATGGCACAGCCACTACCACCACCTACTCCTCCTTATCCTCCTCCTCCTCTTCCATGTTCACCACCTCTTCTTCCTCCTCCTCACTCTCTCCCCCCCCTCGCTGGCCCCGCCGTTCCAACTTGGAGATTGCTCTCACGCGCCTGCAGCGCGCGACACAAGAGGAGCAGGGGCGTGAGGGACAGGGGGACAGCAGGCGGCAGCTGGTTTCCAGCGACAGCAATCCCACTAGAGGCCAGCACCGCCAGCACCACCGGCAGCACCAGCAGCACCAGCACCATCAGCGTCAGCAGCAGCAGCAGCAGCAGCGGCACAAGGGAGCAAGCTCGAAAGGTTCCACACGATCGAGCTCCAAGAAAGTGAGCAGTAAGGCTGTCGCTACTGGCAGTAGTGGCTCTAGCAGCAGCAGCAGCAGCAGCAGAGCGGTGGTAGCAAGCAGCATCAAGTCTACTGTGTTGTTGGGGATGGGCGGCGGCAGCAGCAGCAGCAGTAGCTCCCTGGTGGCAGCAGCTAAAGCCATCCTGGCTGCTGTGAAGAGCAGCAAGGCGTTTGAGAAAATCAGAGGGGCGGCTGCAGCAGCAGCACGTTCCCAGCCACCAGCAGGCAGCAGCGCTGGCAGCGCTGGCAGCGGTAGCAGCACTGCTTACGTCAAGAGCTCCTCTCTGCCTTCTCCTCCCCCCACGTCGCCTTCCTCCTCCTCCTCCTTCTCCTCCTCCTCCTCCTCCACCTCCTCCTCCTCCTCCTCCTCCTCCTCCTCCTCCTCCTCCTCCTCCTCCTCCTCCTCCTCCTCCTCCTCCTCCTCCTCCTCCTCCTCCTCCTCCTCCTCCTCCTCCGCAACTCCACCTGCCGCCCCTTCTTCCTCCTCCCAGCGATCCCCCACTCCCCCGGGCAGACTAGCCAAGTCCTATGCTGCATACTCCATCGCCTCACCGCCACCACACTCCCCACCACCACCAAAGCCTCCTTCCCCGCCTCCCCCCATCACCACCCCCCCTGACAGCATGCCGTGCCCCCCTCCCCCGCCCCCCCCGCCTTCGTATGGCGGATACCGGTGCCTGTGTGGGCCGGGGCTCACTCTGGCTATCAGCAAGGACGGCAGCCAGGCATGCGTCATGGGTGAGCGCAAGAGACAGGGAGAGGGAGGGGGGGTTAGGGAGATAGAGAGGAAAGGGATCGCTAAAGAGATTAGGGAGAGGAAATGGAGGGGAAGTGCCGAAACCCCGCGTTTGTACGGCGGGTACCGGTGCCTGTGCGGGCCGTGGCACATTCTTGCGATCAGCAAGGAAGGCAGCCAGGCACGCGTCATGGATGAGGAGAGGGGATGGGGGAAAAGGGTTAGAGAGGTGGGTGGGGGGGAGATAGATCGATAGTTAGGGAGGGGTAGAGGCAGGTAAGGGGTTTTTTAGTTGACTCAGAATTCACCTAGAGATATTGAGAGGAAGGGGAGGGTTGTGAACACTTGTTCGCCACGCAATCCCCTGCACGCGCCACAAATCCCCCCTTCCCCTTCTGCTTCCAAATCCTTCCTTCCTCTCCTCCCTCCACTCCTCCCGCCACTCCACTCCCCTCCCCTCTTGCCCCCAGAGGACGCGTGTGCGGCGTTCACGAGCAACCCGTGCGGCGTGGGCGCGTGTGTGAATGACGGGGAGGGCGGGTACTCGTGCGTGTGCCCGCCCAACTACGCGCGCAGCACCCTCAGCTCGGGCGAGCCCACCTGCGTGCCACGTGAGCCTCTTCCCCAGGCGCCCTCCTTGCACCTGTGCGAGTTTGTCCCCTGGGACACAAAGCGCAGCGTGTGTTTGTGTGCGTTGGACGTTGAAAACACGTGTGTGTGCTTGCATGAACACATGTCTGGACGCCAGCAGACATAGTCGTGCTACCAGCAGGCTACTACTACTACTGCTGTTGATGCTCCTGCTCGGAAAGACCAGACCAGCAGCAGACCTTGTGAAGATGGGCCAGCGTTGCCCGGGCCAGCATTGCCCGGGCCAGCATTGCCCGGGCCAGCACAAGGTCCCGTCGACAGGCCCAGCTGCTACTACTGCTGATGCTCCTGGTCCATCGTCACGAGGCCTGCTGCTGTTCTTCCCATCTGACCCATATCACTTGTCCCCGTCGTCCCCTCCCTTAACTCCGTACCCACTTCTGTCTTACCCACCCCTGTCTTACTGCCCCATGCAGGCACGGCAGCTGGCAAGAGCAGCACATACCAGGTGGTGGGAGGCGAGTCGTGCTACGACGTCTACGTGTTCTTCGGCCTCTCAGAGGACCAGCTCCTGCAACAGAACGCCGTGAGTGCTGCCTCTGCTGCTGCCGCTGCTGCTGCTGCTGCTGTCGCTGCTGCCGCTGCTTTTGCTGCCGCTGCTGCTGTCGCTGCTGCCGCTGCTTTTGCTGCCGCTGCTGCTGTCGCTGCTGCCGCTGCTTCTGCTGCCGCCGCTGCTGCTGCTGCTGCTGCTGCTGCTGCTGCTGCTGCTGCTGCAACAGCAGTGGCATTTTTTCTTCAAATATAGGTTTAGGGAGTGATATCTGCCCGAAGTTGCGTTTGAGGCGGGTCAAAAGCCTCACAGAAGGGGACCAGCTCGTTGAGCAGAGAGAGCCCCGTGAGTTGCTGCGGCTGCAATGATCCGTCCATGGCCAGTCGTGTGAGCCCTGGGGAACACGAGCAGCAACACACGTGCACCACACCGCATGCATCAGACAGTCTAGAGCAGGGCGTCAGATGATCTTTGTAATCACGGCCCCCTTCCCCACTACCCTGCCTTCACCACCGCTGGCCTCTTTCTCCCCCCTCTTTCTAATTTGATCCCCAACCCCTCCTGTGTCCTTTGCTTTCCTCCTCCATCTGTTGTTCTTTTCGTTGTTTTCTCCGTGGCATCCTCAGGGCATTGACTGTGACAACCTAGAGGAAGGCACGGTGTTGAACGTGCAGCCAGACAGCGACATACAGAGCTGCCGCACTAGATACCCCATCTCACTGGTAATTTACACTTTGGCCCGTGCACTCTCCGTCCATACCTCCTTAATTGGTCCTTTATCCCTTCTTTTCTCTTCTCTTCTCACCGCTCCTCTTCGCTACTCTCCCTTTCTCCATCTTTCTTTCTTTGCAGCTTCCTCCCAGGAGCCACAACCCTCTGCACCCTCTCTCCCCTTTTCACTCCCGGTGCCATCTCCCCTCCCTTGCCACGCCACCAGGTGGACAGCCTAGCACCCGACTGTGCAGGCATAGAGGAGCGCTTTGGCGTGGACCTAGTGGCTCTCAACCCAGGCCTGGACTGCTCGCACCTTGTGCCGGGGCACCAGGTGAGGCACACCCTCCCTGCTGGTGGGGGAAGGAGGGGGGGGGCATGAGAGTGTGCATGTCCATGGTCAAGCCATAACTACCCCCTTTCACAACCAAGTGCCTAGGACCCTCCATCGGCCTCTCCTCCTGCATCCTCCCTCCCTCCCCCTCCACCGCCCTTGTTCACGTGCCCTCCTGCTCTCAGTCACACCCTCTATTCAACCTCCCTTAGCCTCTCCATCGGCTCACCCTCCCTCCAACTCCCCCCTCTCTCGCCCCTTCGCCCTCTCCTTCCTGCACCCCTTCCCCCTATTCAGGTGTGTGTGGAGCGCGGCAAGAGCATGGCGGGGATGGACGAGCACCGCATGTGCACGCAGTACCAGGCAGTGGGCGTGGGGGACACGTGCGAGAGCATGATAGACACCCACGGCATCTCGTGGCTGTCGCTGTATCGCCTCAACCCCGGGCTGCTGTGCGACAACTTGAATGCACTCATCGACCAAGAGGTGAGGGAAGGGGAGGGAGGGACTGGAGGGTGAGGGTGGGGAGAGGAAGGGAGGGAGTAGGAGGGGGGGGAGTATGGAGAGCAAAGGGATCCTCCTACCCCCGGCTGCTGTGCGTTAACTTGAATGCATGCATCGACCAAGAGGTGAGGGGAGGGAGAGGGTGAGAGAGTGGGGGAGTAGGAGGGAGTAGGAGGGAGTAGGAGGGAGTAGGAGGGAGTAGGAGGGAGTAGGAGGGAGTAGGAGCGAGTAGGAGGGAGTGGGAGAGAAGGAAGTTAAGAGAGCAAGGGGAAATTGTCCCCATACACACATACCCTGCAGCATAAAGTTCTCCCCATTTGATACCTGAAGAGTATTGCAGCTGTGCAAGTGTACGCCCCCCCTCCCTCTTTCGTTACTCTCTTCCCCTTCGTCTACTCACACCCGACTTCCTTCCCTCCTGATTTCCTACCTCCTCTGCAAGGGACACTTTCGCACCACAAGCAGGCCACTCTTGCACCAAATCTCCCTCTCTCCACTATCTCCCGACTCGCAAGCACACCTCTCTCCTCTCACTCTCACCCACTCTCGCACTCTCCCGGCTCCCCGCCCCGCCCACATCCCCCCATTTCCCCCTTCCCTGTTGGCAGATCTGTGTCGCAGGCAAGCCAGTGGGGGCGGTGGTGTGTGGGAAGCCAGTGAACGGGGTGAAGAACCGCAAGTACACAGTGAATGCGGGCGACAGCTGCGCGTCGCTCGTGGTGGCGCAGTTCCAGCGCAACCCGCCCCTCGTGCCGCTGCTCAACCGTGGGTGGATGTGCCGCCAGCAGTCGCTCTTCAAGGGCATGCCGCTCTGCATACCCATATGATGAGAGCCGCAGAGAGGCCTGTCTGTTTTTTAGACGCCTTACCTGCGGCTCTCTGGGCTAAAAAAGAAATCTCTTTTGCGCACCCATATGAGGGCCGCAGAGAGGCCTGAGCTGAGGGGCCTGGGCAGAGAGGCCTGGAGGGGTGCCTCGCAAGGCACCTGCAGGCGATTGGGGGAGGAGACACATTTGGGGAGGTACTGACGAAACATAACAATTCTCGATGACATGAATCAAGGACGGGCTAACAGCAGCGAAGCAATGTGGTTGCTGAGGCTGCTCAACTGACTATGGAGTAGGATGTTTTTACGAGGCCTAGTAGCGCGTGGCTGGATTGGGGACGTTGAGTGTGGAGGATTGTGGGTCGTGGAAGCATGCGCCTCGCTGTTCCACGTTAAAAGTGCAGGTGCCTTGTTGGACGTTGGCATGTAGTGTTCAAGTGAAAGAATGACTATAACAAGACATACAAGGGAATATAACCTAATGGGTTGTACTACCTAATGCACAACCCTGTATGGTCTACAGAAACATACAATATATGTTTGACACCCCCTAGACTGGATAGGGGCAGTGCTCGATGAGAGAGAAACAGCTCAGGATGGCACTACTAGTCCAGCCTCTGAGGCAAGGGTCTAAAGACCAGTTAAACCAATACAAACAAGGTTGCAAGACCAGGGTGGCACTACTAGTCCAGCCACTGGGAAGAGGCCACAAGGCCAGTCAGGGTAATATATATAAAGGTTTGTACACAATCAAGGTCCTAGCAAGTGAGAGTCTACAGGAACTAGACCTAGCTGTACACAGTACCACTGATGATCTTTAGGCGCAAGCGCCTTAGTAAAGATATCAGCTGTGTTGGCACCTGAGGCCAAGTGTACTACACGAGCCTGGCAACGCTGCTGCAGATCGCACAAGAGGAAGTACCGCAGCTGGATGTGCTTTGCTCTGCCCTCAAGTCGTGGCTCCTGACATAGGAGGATCATGGCCCTGTTGTCAGCGTACAGAACCGGGGCAGAGCTAGGCCGCTCACCCAAGTCGGTGAGCAAGAAGGTCAGCCAGCGGAGCTCCTGTGCTGCCATGGCACCTGCGTAGATCTCAGCCTTACAGCTAGACTGGGCAACAGACGAGGAACGGGTGGACCTCCACGAGATGGCACCTGCACCAAGGCTAAAGGAGTAGCCCTGTGAGGACCTGAGAGTCTCGGCGTCGTCTGCCCAGGAAGTGTCTGTGTGCCCGGTAAGGACCACAGGTCTCCGTCCTCCTAGCACTAGCCCCATGTCCGATGTACTTGCTAGATCACACAAAACCCACTTAGCTGCAGACTAGTGCTGTGGTCAGTGTCTGCCGGTGGCCACAAAGCGAGTTAGGATGCTGAGAAGGTTTGCGAGATGTGGACGAGCGCAGGTCATCAGGTACATGAGGCAACCCACCAGCTCTACGTAGGGACCACTAGGCTCTACAACCTCTTCAGGGATAGGGGCAGAGAGTCTGTGGTCTACTGACAGAGGTGTGGGCTGTGCGGAAGAGAACTGAAGGCCGAACCTCTTAAGGACCTGGCGCATCAAGTGTGACTGTGAGAGAGTGATCGTGTGCGCGGCTCTGCCCCTGGAGATCTGCAAGCCAAGGCAGCAGCGCAGCTCTCCTAGGTCAGTGCAGGTGTGTGTCCTCAGCAGCTCGGCCTTCACGGCGGCCAGTGCGTCTCTGTTTGCAGTAGGATAGACCAGATCGTCTATGTAGACAAGGATGTAGAACAGAGTCTGGCCGGAACGGACGAAGGGAAGAACTGCAAGTCAGCAAGTGTAGCACGCAGCGTGTCGTGCCACTCACGGGGCGCCTGTCGTAAGCTGTAGACGGGGCGCCGGAGTAGCCACTCGGTGCCAGGGGGGAAGGTACCGGAGAAGCCCTGGGGGCAGCGCAAGTAGACCTGCTCGTGTAGACTGCCCTGAAGGAAAGCTGTGGAGAAGTCGAGGGAGTGCAGCTCGTAGTCACGCTGTGCTACTACGTTTACTAGTTCCTGAAGAGTAGTCATCTTCGGGGTCGGGGCGAAGGTCTGAAAGAAGTCCACCCCCTCACGCTGACTGAAGCCTCGAGCAACGCAGCGCGCCTGGAAGACAGGCGACTCTCCAGGAGGGCGCTTCACCTTGAAGAGCCACCGGCCATCGATTATGTTCACCCCAGGTGGGGGAACTATGTCGGCGAAGGTACCAGTGGATCTCCAAGATGCCATCTCCTGCTCCATGGCAGCTATCCAGTGAGAGGCCTAGGGTCCCCAGGTGGCTTCAGCGTAGGTGCGAGGGGTCGGGATGTCGAGGGCGTCTGGGTGTACCGTCGATGTGGACGGCCAGGGAGTGGCCGTCCTGCCGCTGACCAGTCAGGTGTCACTGGAGGTCGATGAGCCACGAGTCGAACTCAATCGGCTGCCCCTCAGCATCAAAACGCAAGACCGAGTCTGCCATCATAATTGCAGCAGTAGGAGAAAGACAGTACTGGGCAGGAGAGCGCGGCAGAAAGTGGTGATGTGCGGTGCAGTGGGGTACTATGCGGTGGAGGGAGTTGCAGTACGGTGCAGAGGGGCCGAGGATGGCGGCGAGGCGTCTATCAGACGGGGCCGCGGGGCCGCTAGGTGACGGGTCCGCGAGGCCGCTAGGGGATGGGGCCGGGGGGCCGCTACGTGACGGGGCCGCGGGGCCGCTAGGGGACGGGTCCGCGGGGCCGCTAGGGGACGGGGCCGCGGGGCTGCTCTGGGACGGGGCCGCGGGGCCGCTAGGGTACGGGGCCGCGGGGCCGCAAGGTGACGGGGCCGAGGGGCGACGAGGCGGCTAGGACCTAGGGCGGAAGCGCTAGGGGGGCGGGGGGACCTACCTACTCATGATACCATGTTCAAGTGAAAGAATGACTAGAACAAGGCATACAAGGGAATATAACCGAATGGGTTGTACTCCCTAAGGCATAACCGTATATAGTCTATAGAAATATATAATATATGTTTGACATATAGTGGCCTGGATGCAATTATATTGCTTGCACGAAGTTCCGTAAACGCCCGGATAGAAGACCCCAATGTCTTATCATATACCGGGCAAGAAAGTGGTGAAGTTAATTATAAAGGGAAAAAATCAGGGGGTCTGTGCAAGGAATTACGATTCTTTATTTGGGCTCGCCACTGCAAGTACACGCGAACAATTCGCGTCCGTAGGCTCGGCCCTCAAGTCATGCGCCAAACCAGCCCCCGTCGACCTTTTTGGCCCCAACCTGATCCCAAGTCGCCCCGAACCCATTTTGACCCCGTCACCATTGGGACTATCGAGCCCTTGACTGGTCCAACCCTCGACATTCAACCTGGTGAACAAGCTCTATATATTGCCTAGGCCTCATTTTTCTGTACAATATTGTAATCACGTTCCCCTAAAGTATTCTGCACTATACTCTGAGTTATAATTCATAACGGCTGGTATCAGAGCTACATTCCTGCCCATTAGGCTTCTGGTAGGGGAGCAGACCCTATCGGGGAAGGGGGCGGAAGGATGCTGATGGCGAGCAGACGTTGCGGAGATTAATTGTGCGGGCTTTGCTGATGCCGTCTGATCCTGTACGATGGACGGCTAGGATTGGCCTTTCCTCTCCTTCCTTGGGCGTAGACGGTATTATTTCCCGTCGAAGAGTGGGCGACATTTTCGCCGTGTCTTTCGGGTATGCTCGTTAGAGATTTCGTGATTTTCGGGTGTGCGGACGGAGTCTTCGAATTGGCTTCCGAAAAATACTCAGGCTTCGTCAAGAGAAGACAAGTGCACGGGAGTCTTCAGGCGGCCGGGAGTTGGTCGTCAGAAGCGCGTGGGGTGGCGAAAATGGCGGGATGTATGGCGATGTATGTTTGGCACACCATGCAGCGGCAGGGTGAACAGTAGTTGTGTCGCGGGTCCCGGCGTTTCTGGCAGGCTATTTGCAGGCGATGGACGGGACTTCAACACTATTTCGGCAATGGGCGGGACAATTTCAGAACGACACGATCGCACGAGGACTTGTGGGTGTGCAGCTGTATGGGAGCAGCTGAGATTAAAGACCTCGGCGCTATTCACCACGACGGCCATCTGGAGGAGATGACGCTGTACGAGAGTGAGTGTACTCAGCGAGGGCGACTTTCCGCGTGGGGAGGCGTTTTTCGTGGACCAGCGATTCATACCCCCACGATCAATGGAAACGGAGGCCACCACCCATGGGTGTGTATTAAGTGTTCTTCTCCCATTGCATTAACTATCAGGAGCTGAAGCAATGGGAGAAGAATGACGGGAGTACAGGAGCAGATGGGTTAGCGGCGTTCGGGCTGCTACTCGCTCAGCTACGTCGCCCGGAAATCACCATTCCCACTAGGTAGCAGTGTCGACTTATTAATCGACGGCTTCTAGCTTAATAAGGGGGTGAACCTGTGAACTACACTGTGCTGATGGAGTGTCCCCAAAATTTCACAAGTTACTGTTGCCGTGGAGCTGAGGGTTTCACGTGGTGCAGCAGAAGGAGGTTGCGATTTTTGCGGGTGTAGTTTGACGAGTTTCCGACGGAAGAGGGAGCTGTCCAGCGGTCAGTAGACGAGCTCGTTAAAGCTCCTCTTACTACTGTAGAAGCGTGCGCACTCCTATCTCTGCGGATTCTCCTAGTTAGTTAAGCAGCAGCGAAGCGATTCTGGGTAACTTGAAGCAGCCGCGAGTTGGGTACCAGAGTATGTTACACTTGGGTAATAGTTGGGCAGAGATCGACGGCGTTTGATGTGCATTGACCTTGATCGACAGCCAAAACATCATGCCGAGGCAGTGGAATCCGGTAAATCCCTAATATAAAGGGTTCGGCTCATGTGTACTGCTGGTGGAGTAACCGTGGGGGTGCTGCTAAAGGACGCCGTGATGCCTGGGCATTTTTACCAACAGCTGTAAAGCTGAGTTACGGTATTTGCTAAGTACCGAGTGGTTCCGACAATTTCGGTGGGTATGAGGAGCAGTTCAAGAGTTACAGCTGGAGTTGTGCCCGCTATCTTCAAGAGTATGAGCGACATCAACCGACATTTGCAGAGTGTTTTGGTTGTATGGAAGGGAGGGAGAGCAGTAGCTGTTTCGGTTCTTCCCAACTTTTTTGGCATGTACGGACAAAGAAGCTGATGCATATGGCGTCATTTGACCCTAGGTTTTGTTCAAGGATATTGACTGTAATGGTTGAGTACAGGTTATCGGTCATTGCCATCGTCGTCTTCCTCTTGTTACTACTCGTTACCACCTCCATCGTCAATTCGCTTGATTCGCCCAACAGTATGACCACGACCCCGCCGCAACAGCGCCACCCATGAGGAGCAGTATTGAAACGAAAATATTTTGCCGCAGTACTGTTGGAGCTGTGTCGCAAGTAGTGTTCCTACTCGTGCAGAATTTTCAGTTCCTCTGAGAGTCTTTCGGAGCAGTTACTTCTGAGTTTTAAGACCCTTGTAGTGGTTTACCCTGGAGGAGTTTTCCACTCTGAAGCAGTTTACGCTCCTCACACAGCTGTTTGGGATATTCTTCCCAAACAGTCGCGATTTTTTCGACTTCTGCACCGTGCCCGGACCTGGGGATCCTAGCGTGGTTTTTAAAGTGCAAGGGTGCATAGTCAACCGTGCTATGTTACCCTCAGTTTCGCGGTGTATACACTAGTTTTCGCCGCTCTGTTCGTGGTTTTACCCTGCAGCGGTATGACGAAGACAACCCATAAAAAGACAGGGCCAATTGGCTAATGGTTCCGTCTTTTCATGAAAAGACACACAACAGCGTGGCTAGTCTAAGAGATCACATTCAATAAGAAATCATGAACAATACTCTTGCATACGCTCAAATCCTTCGCGATTTTCCTAGTGCTCACCCCCTTATGCAAAAGGGTGGGTCCAGGAAGATTGCGAGAAGATACCTGGAAAGGTTTGCACTAACCTCATAGATAACATGCCTAGGAGGGTGCGTATGGTGATCAAGGCCAAGGGTCGGTGGACTAGGTACTACAAACACTGTTCGGAAGTTTGCTCTACGTCCTGGGAAACAATTGTCCGGATGTACTCTTTGTATATCTTTTGGCACGAAGCTAGATCCAGTGAATTATTATGGATTTTAGCACTGTGAACACATCCACTATGTGCCCCTCCCAAAGCGTACCACCATAAAACATTAAAAGTTTATGTATAATGGTCAAAAATCCCCAAAACCTTACTTAATTGCAAAACATCCGGACAATTATTTCCGTCATTGTATATATGTTATATATATATAGTTGTGTAGGCTTGGTAGGTGTTCTATAAATGACTGGATCCTACTGTAGAGAGGACAAACCACTTCTTGTACCTCTCTCTCTCTCTCTCGCTCTCTCTCTCTCTCTCTCTCTCTCTCTCTCTCTCTCTCTCTCTCTCTCTCTCTCTCTCTCTCTCTCTCTCTCTCTCTCTCTCTCTCTCTCTCTCTCTCTCTCTCTCCCCCCCCCTCCCCTAGTCTCTCTTTTGTCTCGCTATACTGTCAACATATATTTTGTATATGTTACAAGCTAGATAGGTGCAGTCTTATAGAGAGTACAACCCCATAGACAAAACTACCCTGCATCACACATTCTAGTCAACAATTCTACACTGAGATGGTATCACGCGCTAGGTTAGATCCTCCCCGCCCACCCACGCTTCCGCTTTAGTCCTAGCCCTAGCCGCCCATTCCTAGCTGACCGTACCTAGCCGCCCGGCGCTAGCTGCCTGTTTCGAGCCGCCCGTTTCGAGCCACCCGTCGCTAGCCGCCCATAGCCCCGCGTCCGCTAGCCCCGCGATCGTCAGCCTGCGCTCGCTGGCCCAGAGCTCGCAGGCCCTGTGCCTGCTGGCCCTGCGCACGCCTTCCCCGCGTCCGCCAGCCCCGTGCTCGCTGGCCCCGCACCCGACTGCACCGCGCCGCTGGCCCCGATTTCGCCGGCCCCACGCCCGCTGGCCCCGCTTTCGCCAGCCCCGCGCCTGCTGGCCCTGATTTTGCCAGCCCCGCGCCTGCTGGCCCCGCACCCGCTGGCCCCGCATACGCCCGCCCCGCGCCCACTGGCCTTGCATTCGCCAGCCCCTCGCCGCCGGCCCCTTGTCCCGATGGCCCCCGCGCCTTCTAGTCCCGTGCCTGCTGACCCTGAGCTCATCAGCCCCGCGCTCGCCAACCCTGCGCCTGCTGGCCCCACGCCCACCATCCCTGCGCCTGCTGGCCCTGTGCCCGCCAGCCCCGTGCCTCCTCGCCCCGCGCCCGCCAGCCTAGCACCTGCTGGCCCTGCGCCCGCCAGCCCCGCGCTTGCCGGGCCCGCGTCCGCTGGCCCTGCGCCTGTCGGCTCCGTCACCCCCGCCTTGCTCTCACGCCGGCCCCAGCTCCGCCGACCGCAGCTCCGCAAGTCATAGCCTGCCCCGGCCCTTGCTCCTGCAGAGCCGCGCTGGCCCGCCAGCCTGGGCTCCTCCTCTGAGCCGGCAGTCCCGACGGCAGGCTCCACCGCTCTCCACCGCACTCTGCCGCTCTCCACTGCACTCCATCGCTCTCAAGCGCACTCAACCGCACTCCATCGCACTCCACCGCTCTCCCCTGCTCTCCACCGCGCGACGCCGTTGCACAGCTTGCCATTAGTCACGCCCTCCCCCTGTCTGAGCGTCCCCGCTTCACCGCAATAGCAAACGCAAAAGAGTACTTAGATGCAGTCATTGCATGCTATTCCACTCCCTCAGCCTCTGCCGGCCGCCTGATCCTCCCCATGTTGTTCCCTAACCTTGCACCCTTCCCCACTGTCGCTGAACTCACCACTCACCTCCGCGCACTTGATACTAGCTACCGTGCCGCTAGCACTGAGGCACAGCTTACTGCTTTCCCGCCGCCGCTTTGTGCTACCCATTACCCCATTGCAAGGCGCCTTCCTAGCAACTTAGCCACTACCCACGACCACTTTCTTAGACAGCACCCTGGTGACCTCACCCTTACCGCCTTCGTCACAGCCCTGTCCGCGATAGAGACCTGCCAGCGCACTATCGCCCAGTCTAGCAGTACTGTGGCGGCCCCTATCTTTCACGGATGTGCTCCCTCTCAGTGCACTTACTTTGACGTTTCTGCCACTGTCGCTAGGACAGCCCCTGCTGTTGAGACCGCCACCGCGGCCTCTACGCAGCTGCGTCAAGGTAGGGATCGCTGCCCCAAGGGGGGGCGTGGCGGAGGGAAGGGTGGTGGGGGTGGTGGGGGTGGTGGAGGTGGGGGCAGGGACGGTGGTGCAGACGAGGGGACCGGGGCTGATGCCCTGGAGCAGCAGCTGCAGCAGCCGCAGCAGCAAACGCAGCAATAGCAGTTGCCATGGGTACCCCCCCCGCCGTGGTGGCCTGGCGGCGCTGGTGGTGTTGGTCGTGGTGGTCGGGTGCGCAGCCCGGTGTCAGGTGGCGGCTCCAGTGTGGTCACCTGCCAATACCAGCTTCAGTCCAGCCCCCGCCGCGGCACCGTCTGAGACCGTCAAGGGCACACCGCCGCCCGCTGCTACTGCCGCCTGGACGACCTCTTTCGTCTCCACTTCGGCCCCACGTCGGACCCCCCTGAATGGTAGAGCCTGGTGCGTCGCCGTGTCCCTGTCTTTGAGATGGACATGGATCAGATTAGGTCTGCTCTGTATGCCATGTATGCTGATGACTCTAGTGTGAATGGACCCTATTACCCGGTGTTGCCTAGTGTAGGTGTCTCTCCTTTATGTAGTCTAGTTTCCCCGGCTGCATCAGGCGTATGACCACCTGCCTTGTTTAGTCTTGGCTCCACCCAAGCTCCTCTGCATGCCACCGCTACCGCTGCGCTCTCGTTTACACTAGACTCTGGTGCGTCCGCCTGTTTCTTCCACGACCACACTGCACTCACGCCGCTTGCTGCCCCTACCGCTGTAGCGCTTGCTGACCCCTCCTCCAGTCCGGTAGTTGCCCGTAGCTCCACTACCCTTCCCTGTTCGGCGGTTCCCTCGGGCTCTCTTACAAGCCTGCACATCCCCTCGTTCTCCACGAACCTAGTTGGTGTCGGCTGTCTTCAGGACCTCGGCGTCACCACTACGTTCGGTGGACACGAGCGGTACATAGTCTGTACCGAGGCCACCACTGGTGCCCCTCTCACCAGGACCCCGTGTCTGGCCTGTTTCCCCTAGACACCACGTCCCTCCCGGTGGGAAAGTCCCCCCAGGTCGCCGCGTCCTCCGAGGTTGCTGCAGCTTGCTCGTGTCGGTCTCTCACCCACCCGTTGCTTCTGTGGCACCATCGCTTAGGTCACCCTGCACTCCCGCGTTTGCGTCACATGTCCCATCACGGTCTTGTCTTCGGTCTCCCTGCATTGCTCCATGCCCTACCTCCCTCGTCTGTGCCGCCGTGCATGCCCTGCATCGAGGTTTGGCTGCGCTGTGCTCCTCACTCATCCTCGCTTCCCCCTACCACTGCACTACTCCAGACCCTGCACCTGGACGTTTGGGGCCCAGCCCCGATCCCTGGGCCGCATCAAGAGCGCTACTTCCTAGTGCTTGTCGACACCGCGGTGGCCCCCATGGAGCGTAAGGTTGACGTGCCTGACGTTCTTATCCCCTGGGTCGTAGCTGCGCGAGTCCACCGCGGCCTCCCTGTGCTGCTCTTCACTCCGATCGTGGCGGCAAGTTCGCCTCTGATCCGCTTGGCCAGTTCTGTCATGCAGAGGGCATCACCTATTCGTACACCCTGCCGAACTCCTCGCAGCAGAATGGGGTCACTGACAATGCATCGGTTTGGTCATGGAGGTGGCTCGTACCTCCATGATCCATGCTGGTGCACCCCATTTTCTGTGGAAGTTCGTTATTCGCTACGCCGCTCACGAGCATAACCTGTGGCCGCACTCCCAGTGGCCGCAGGTTTCGCCGACCCTTCTTTGCACCGGGTTCCCTGGTAACGCGCCTGTGCTCCACGTCTGGGGCTGCCTCGCTAACGTCCGTGCCTCTGGCACGGACAAGCTCACTGCCCGCACCGTCCCTTGTGTCTTCCTCGGTTTCCCCCTCGACACGTCTGATTGGCACTTCTACCACCCGTCGTCTTACCGTTTCTTTCACTCTCGTGACGTCACTTTTGATGAGTCTATCTCCTTCTACACCTGCTTCCCTAACGAGATCTTCCGGTTGCCCCACCCGTGATCCTGGTCCCCACTCCTCCGGTAGCCCCTACTCCTCTTCCTCCCCGTCTTGCCCCGTCTGGTGTGTCTCAAGTCCCTCCCCTCCTGTCGTTTGTTCCGGTGGAGGATTCGACTGACTCCAGGGGTGCCGTGGCTTCGACTTCGCCACCTGTCTCCACCGCGGTGTCTCCTCCTTCTCTTCCGCAACCGCCGCAGCAGCTGCCATCGCAGCAGCAGCCGCCGTAGGGGTCCGCGAGCTCGGGGGTGTGGACGTTGAGGAGGGTGCTAGTCCTGGGGGTATTGTCGTGGCTTGTCCCGGCGGTCCTTGGGGTGGAACCGGTGCTGGAGAGGGTTCTCGTTCCGGGGGTGCTGTCGTGGAGCATCCCGGAGGTAGCTGTGGTGCAGCTGGAGGTTCTGGTGTCGGTGTAGAGCAGCAAGAGCAGTCGCCGCCGATGCCCGCCCTTCATCTCCTCAGTCTTCCCTCCCCTGGTTGCCTGTTTGCGCCTTCCTTGCTTGTCTACGGTCCTGTGCTTCCTCCGCCGGACTCGTCTCCGACTCGTTTCCCCCTGCGTTCTCCTCCTGTGTCTCCTCCTGTGTCGCCTGACCCGACGCCTCCGTCCCAGTTCTGGTCTCGCCGTCCCTCTCGTGCTCGTCCTGTCTCTCGTGTCCAGCACTCTCACCCTGTGTTGCTTCGTTCCCGCGCATCTCGTCCTCCCCTCCTCTCGTCGCCTCCTCCGTCGTCGATGGTTGTCGCTCCGCCTCCCTTGTCTGACTTCCTCCATGCCGCTAGTCCTCTTGTTCCTCAGGTCATCGCCTCTCTTATTACCGACCCGTCTGTTCCTGTCTCCAGTCTTGACGCTCTTGTCGCTGCCGTTACTGACATTGCCTCTACCCACCGCCTTGACTACGCCACTGCTCTGGTCTCTAAACATGCCCGTCCTCCGTCTGTCGGAGGTGCTCCCGCCCTTGGTAGGGACGTCCTGGATGACCGGCAGTACGAGCTTGCTTTCTTATCCGAGGTTGCGCCTCATCTCTGCTCCATGTTGCTAGTCCCAGAGGGTGACCACGATGCCCTTTAGATCCCGACCCCTCGCACTTACGCTGAGGCAACCTCGGGACCCTGGGACTCTCAATGGATAGTTGCCGTGGACGCAAAAATGGCATCTTGGAGATCCATTGGCACCTACGAAGACACAGTTCCCCCACCTAGTGTGAGAGTACAACCCCGTTCCATTCCTTTCTCCTTTCCATCTTCCCTTTCCATTTCATTCCTCTTTTTATCATGATTCATTTGGTCTTTATCTCATCCCATTTAGATTCCTATTTCTTCTTTTCCATAAACCTTTGGTTTATCCTATTATTATCATTATATCACCGACCAGGCTCGCGATGTACTGGTACGCTATATCTAGCGTAATCCTGTCGTAATCCCTTAAAGCCAATAGCCTCGCGTGGCTATACGCATGGTGGTTCTATTTCTAGAAGGGTCTATTCCCGTTGGATAGAAATAAACCTGATTACCTGATGTATTATGGAAGTATAAAAGCACCTTACACTGATTGATAGTAGAACATTGAGCTAAACCTCATTCGATCCTGTGACACTTGGTAATCAGAGCTTTTCTCACTCGGCCGCGCTCAGCTAAGCAACAGCAGCGGGGGATCCTGCCTCGAAAAACCGCCGGGGGCGACCAATTCGACGCCGATTCTGGTAAGCACCAGCTCCGCGTTTTTTCGAATTACCCCCTCCGCGCGTGTTTTGAACAGGATGGTGAACTTCGACAACGCCGAAGTTACCCAGCAGCTCTTCGTACGCATCACAGCCCTACAGGAGGAGATGCGAGCCGAAGCTTGGCGAAACGAGTTCGAGCGAGTAACTCGACTCGCCGGCGCGCAACACGAAACGACAACGGCGACGACACGGCAGTCGTAGCAGTTTCTCGAGGCTCCGAAACCGCGCCCACCTGAGCCGTTCGATCCGAGCGATCGAAATTCCGACGTCCGCAGATGGATCGCCGGCATGGAGAGCTACGTCGCAGCCGTCGGATGGAGCTCGCCAGTCTTGGGTGGTCAACGCGTGCGACTCGCAGCGACACTGATGCAAGGGCCGGCACTCGAGTGGATTGGTGGTAATAGCACCTTCATCCACGGCGAAGCCACGTGGCAGCAGTTCCGCACCGATCTGCTCACATGTTTCGAGCCGATAAATTCGGGTTTCCTTGCCCGGGAAAAAAATCATCGCCATCGACAGTTCGGGAGTGTAGCGCAGTATACGCAGAAGATGGAGGAATTTTATAACCGCATTCCCGACATGACCGAAGGGGAAAAGGTACAATCGTACATCGCCGGGCTAAAGACCGAAGTCAAACGACAAGTGGCAGCAACAAACTATGCGAGCTACAGTGACGTCGTATCGGCCGCGGAACGCTTCGATATGGTCAACGCCAAGACACGACGGACGCACGTCGGCAGTACACGACAGGGCAACCGCTCGGCTCACACTAAGTTCGCCGACCCGATGGAAGTCGACAGGTTCGAAGGGCGGCCACGTCCGAAAAACACCAACTACACGTGTGATTTCCGCGGGGTGCCGGGTCATCGAATCTTCGAGTGCAACAAAATGAAAGCCGCACGCGCTGAGTATCGGGCATGCAACAGTGGCGAAAATCCTTCGGCCAATCAGAAGCCAAAAAACGAGACTCGCCAGTAATTGCGGATCTAGCTGGTGAAAAATAAAAGGTCCGAAAGCGGCCGCGGACTTCCAGAAAAATCAACTTCGACGCAGCTGATTCGACGCGAACAGGAGAAAATGATGGGGGAAAATCTCCACCCCACGACTAGTCTTTGCCAGAGGAAATTGCAGAGGAAAAATCTAACTCCGCAAAAAAGGACTCTGCCAAGACGGGGAAACTTCTTGAAGACCCAAGAAATTATAAGGATTTGTTAAAGTTTAGGTACAAAGATGCTTTAATGAAAACTTGTAATTCTCGAGAGGATAGAGCCTTGGAGAAATTTTGGGAGGGACTCCAGAAGAAGCAGAAAATTGTGGAGATCATACCGGTACCGGAGAACTTGGGGACCAAATTAAGAAGTGTGGAAAGAAGCCGACATTTCAACGGAGTCAACATCCTCTCCCGACACCAGCCCACAGCGACTACCCGTTCCCCAGGGAAGACGTCGGTGGAGCTGAAGCAGCTCAAAAGGAAGCTGGGGGTCTACAAGAAGCTGCAAAAACCCTGAACAGTCGTCACGGAAACTCCGGGCCCTGGAGAAGAACCTTTCTCCAAGCAGCCTCGGCCAGCTGCCAGCTCAGGAGTAGGAAGCAACGAATATTGGGATGTACCCTATGACCCAATCAATGAAACTATCTTTGGGTTCTCCGAGCAACGCCTGCCCCTCGTGCTCGAGGTCATCTGCAAAGGACGACGCCTCCAAGCACTTGTGGACAGTGGAGCATCACACACTGTATGCGACAAGGCAACCATCGACCGACTTCGAGAAGAGTACAAGCCATCAGCGTTTTCTGCAACGAGTGTACGTTACCAGTGTACGGCGAAGCAGTGCTTCACCTACAAATCGGTCCACTGCGCTAGAAACCTGCTCTCCCCATCACCAACATAAAAGGGCTTGACCTGATCTTCGAGCGAGACTTCCTCAAGAAATTCGACCCCGAGATCAACTGGGTAAACCGCACCACAAGCATCTACAACAAAGGAAGGAGAGTCCGGCTACCCAACAGGGACGATACAGGAGATATCCTAGTGGAGACACTCGCCAGATTCGAGAAGGACGTGAAACGAACCGACACCGGGTTCCTGGCAATAGCAATAGAGGTGGAGAATGACGGAGAGAAAGCCTCGGAACCTCCAGAAAAAATCAAGGACTTACTGAAGGAGTTCTAAGACATTCTTCCCAACGACCTCCCAGACAAACTACCGCCATACCGAACGCACCAACACGAGATCGTGGAGGAACCAGGTTCGAAACCGACCTTCTGAGCACCATATCGGCTAAGCCCCACAGAACTAGCCGACATGAAGAAGCAGATCGAGTATCTCCTCGCCAAAGGACTCATCCGACCATCCACTTCACCATACGGCGCCCCAGTACTCTTCACACCGAAACCGGACGGAAGCCTGTGCATGTGCATCGACTACCGAGCTCTCAACAAGCAGACCATCAAGAACAAATATCCAATACCATGAATTGATGACCTGCTTGACCAGCTTCAGGGAGCTACGGTATTTTCAAAACTAGATCTGCGGTCCGGATACTGGCAGATAAGAATGGCGGACGATTCCGTTCACAAAACAGCCTTCCGAACTCGGTACGGATCTTACGAGTATTTGGTCATGCCGTTCAGACTCACCAACGCACCTGCAACATTCCAAGCAGAGATGAATCATATCCTACGCCCACTCTTGGACGAATGCGTGGTGGTGTACCTGGACGACATCCTCATCTACTCGCGCGGCATGCAAAAACACGTCGAGCACCTACGACGCGTCTTCGGAATTCTTCGACAAGAACGCTTCTACGTCAAACTATCCAAGAGCGACTTCGCCCTCGAGAAGGTCCAATTCCTCGGACATATCGTAAGCGCTCAAGGAGTTCACGTCGACCCCAAGAAAATCGAAGCCGTGCGTACGTGGAAGACACCCGATAACATGAAGGAGTTACAGCAGTTCATTGGCTTTGCTAACTACTTCAACAGGTTCGTGCCATAATACGCGACGATCGCCACGCCACTCATGAATATACTAAAGAAGAACACGCCTCATAAATGGGAGCTACAACACCAGGAAGTCGTAGAGCAGTTGAAACAAGCACTCACGTCCTCACTCGTACTCATCTTGCTAGACCCCGAACGCGACTACGTCATCGAAGCTGACGCCAGCGACCTGGCAATGGGAGTAGTCTTGATGCAAGACCAGGGGAATGGCCTGCAACCCATTGCATACCTCAGCAAAAAATTACATGGAGCAGAATTCAACTACCCGATACACGATAAGGAGGCCTTTGCTATCATCATCGCCTTCAAAACGTGGAGATGTTATCTCGAAGGACGCAAGACGACAGTCTACACCGACCATTGCAGCCTAAAATATTTGAAGACGCAACCAAGCCTCTCCAGGCGGTAGGTCCGGTGGATTGACTTCCTTGAGACACACTTCCACTACGACATCGTGTACAAGCCCGGCCACAAAAACAAAGCAGACGCGCTTAGCCGACCTGCACACGTTGCCGCTATCCAAGTTGAATGGATGAATCCACTCGTCAATGGACTCTTCACACATGGGTATACCATCGACCCCGAAATTCCCTTGGCAGAGAAGCGACATCTGGTACAGTGGGACAACGACATCGCGTACCGGAAAGGATGAATGAAGATCTGGGTAAATACTACCCTCCATTGTGCCAGTTACTACTCGAAGAATACCACGACGTCCTGTACGCAGGACACTTCGGTAGCAACAAGACGCTCACCGGTATCGCCAAACACTACTACTGGCCCCATATGGCAGATGACAAACATAAATTCGTCACCTCGTGCACTCCATGTCAGCGGATGAAGAGCAGCAAGCAGAAAAAGGTGGGTTTGCTACAGCCTCTTCCTATCCTAGAACAGCCATGGCAAGTGGTAAGCCTAGACTTCATCACCGGGCTACCAACTACCACAAGCGGTCATGACGCGATCCTCGTCGTCATCGACAAGTTCTCCAAAATGGGACACTTCATCCCGACACACACCACAGCACGCACTGAGGAGACAGCACAACTCTTTGTTCGCTACATCATCTCACAACATAGTATTCCGACCACACTCATCTCCGACCCAGACCCTAAGTTCACCAGTAAATTCTGGAAAGAAGTGATGTCTCTGCTCGGGACCAAACTCGCCATGTCATCCGCCTACCATCCGCAGACAGATGGATAGACCGAGCGCCTCAACCAAATTGTGGAGCAACTGCTCCGCGCAGCCTAGAAGGACGACATCTCCAAATGGGACTTGCATCTGCCCATCCTGGAGTTTGCCTACAACAATGTATCAACTTATACATGCGTTGTATGTAGAAGTTATAGGCTAGCCTAGGTGTGTGCTTCTAGTGAGTACAACCCCAGCAGGTATAAGTTCTAGGTTTCTCACACTAGTCAATTCATTCCTGTATTCTAACATGGTATCACGCTTAGGTTAGGTCCCCCGCCCACCCGCTTCCGCCTACGCCCTACCCTACGCGCCCTAGCTAGCCCCTTAGCGCCTGGCCCCTTCGCGCTCGCTAGGCCCCCCCTCGCGCCCGCTAGGCCCCGTCGCGCCCGCTAGGCTCCGTCGCGCACGCGCGACCCGTTACGCCCGCCCGGCCCCTGCCGCGCCCTCTCACGGCCTCCCGGCCCCTTTCGCGCCCGCTTGGCCCATAGCTCCAGCCCGGCCTTTTGCGCCAGGCCGGCCCCGTCGCGCCCGCTCGGCCCCTCCTAGCTCCCGCACGGCCCTTTGACCGCCGGTCCGGCCCCTCCCTAGCGCCCGTCAGGCCCCCGTAGCGCCCGCCCGGCCCCTCCTAGCGCCCGCGCGGCCCCCCGTAGCGCCCTCTCGGCCCCTCCTAGCACCAGCCCGGCCCCAGCAGCGCCCGCCCGGCCTCCTCCTAGCGCTGCCCGGCCCCTCCTAGCGCCAGCCCGGCCCCAGCAGCGCCCGCCCGGCCTTCTCCTAGCGCCACCCGGCCCCTCCTAGCGCCCGCCCGGCCCCAGTCGAGACTGCCCGGCCGTCCAGCGCCTGCCTGGCCCCTCCTAGCGCCGGCCCGGCCTTTAGCGCCCGCCCGGCCCCCCTCCTAGCGCCCGCCCGGCCTTTAGTGCCCGCCCGGCCTCTCGCGCCAGCCCGGCGCCGTCGCGCCTGCCCGGCCCCTCCCAGCGCCCGCCCGGCCCTAGTGCGCCCACCCGGCCCCTCCTAGCGCCCGCTGGCCTTTAGCGCCCGCCCGGCCTCTCGCGCCAGCCCGGCCCCATTTTGCCTGCCCGGCTCCCAGTGCCAGCCCGGCCCCTTTCTACTGCTTGCCCAGCCCCTCCTTGTGCCTGCTCGGCATGTCGCCCCACCTCGGGCCCCGTGTCTTCTGCTCGCCCGCGCTGGAGCGCCTCGCAGCCGCCCCACTGGAGAGTGCTGCCACCGTGTCCCCGTGCCGCTGTGCTCCTGCTGAGCTGTGGAGCTGTGCCGCTGTGTCGTTGCGAAGCTGTGCCGCTGACCCTGCACGATGGCTGACTTCGTGCTCTAACTGGACGCTGAGGGCCACGCGGTTGACTTCGCCGCCTGGCTCTCCGATCTTCGCCGTTAGCTTACAGGTCAGCGCCAAGATGGGCACTCTTTGGTGGTCCATGCTGATGGCTTGCTCCCCCGCCCCCCTGCACCTGCTCCCCTCCCTGCTGACCCCACCTCTGCTGAGAGTGAGGCTTTCTCTACTGCTGCGCTTGCCTGTGCTGTCTGGGACTCTCGCGATGCGGTAGCTCAGATTGCCATCAATCACGCCCTCCCTGTGTCTGAGCGCTCGCGCTTCGCTACGCTTGATACGGCCAAAGCTTATTTAGACGCTGTTGTTGCTCGCTATTCCACGCCTGCATCCGCTTCTGCCGGCCGCTTGCTCTTCCCGATGTTGTTCCCAGACCTTGCTGCCTTCCCTACGGTTTCAGACTTTGCCACTCACTTGCATGCTCTACAGTCTTGCTATCGCACTGCCAGCACTGCTGCCCAGCTCACTGCGCTCCCCCCCCATTCTGCATGATGCTCTATTTTATCGCCATGCGCCTGCAGGACTGCCTCGCTAGTGCTCGCAACCGCTTCCTTAGCCAGCACCCGGGTGACCTCACCCTGACCGCCTTTGTCGACACCCTCACCGAGATCGAGACTCGCCAGCGCACTATCGCTTAGTCGAACGGTGTGCCGGCAGTCTCTATCTTTCACGGCTATGCCCCCTCCTAGTGCACGTTTACTGACGTTTCGGCTGCGGTCGCCACTGCGACCCCTTTTACCGAGACGGCTGTTGCGGTCCACCCGCAGCAGCGCCCGCGCCGCACTGGCCATGGCCACCAGGGCGGTCGTGGTGGTGGAGCTGGTGGTAGTGGTAGTGGTGGTCGTGACGGTAGTCCGCCTGACGAGACTACCACCGGTGGGCAGGAGCAGACGTAGTCGCCTCCGCAGCAGGAGCAGCCCCAGCAGCAGCCGCCGTCACAGCAGCAGCCGCCGCAGCCGTGGGCTCGTCTCCCGCCTGGTTGGCCCGGTACCTCCGGAAGTGGTGGCCGTGGTGGAACCCCGCGCAGCTTGGCATCTACCGGCAGCTCCGTTGGTGTGACCTGCCAGTACCAGCTTCAGACCAGGCCTCTCCGCGGCACTGTGTGCCACCGCCCGCACCCGACCGCTCGCTATTTCCGCCGCCTCGACGATCTCTTTCGTCGTCGCTTTGGCCCGGCCCCGGACCTCCCCGACTGGCACAGCCTGCTCCGCCAGGGCGTGCCGATCTTTGAGTTAGACATGGATCAGATAGGTGCTGCTTTGCATGCCTTGTATTCTGACGCTTCTAGTGTTGCTCGATCTTATTACCCTATGTACTCTAGTTTAGGTGTTGCACCCTTGTGTAGCTTAGCCTCCCCTGCTGCGTCAGGCGTAGGACTGCCTAGTTTGCCTAGCCTAGTTTCTGCACCGGCTTCGTTCCTGGCCTCCGCTACTGCCTAGCTGTCCTTCACTCTCGACTCCGGTGCTTCTACCTGCTTCTTCTGTGACCGCTCCATGCTCACGCCGCTTGCTGCGCCTGCTGTTGTCTCTCTTGCTGACCCCTCTGCGGGTTCTGTCGCCGCTCGCAGTTCCACTTCCCTTCCTTGTCCAGCCGTTCCCTCGGGCTCTCTTACAGGCCTCCACGTTCCCTCGTCCTCTAGGAACCTGGTTGGTGTCACCCTGCTCTCCCGAGTCTGCGTCACATGTCTCAGCACGGTCTTGTCTTAGGCCTCCCTGCGTCGCTCCCTGCGCTTCCCCCCTCGACTGCGCCACCGTGCACGACTTGCGTCGAGGGCCAGCTCCGCCATGCTCCTCACTCCTCCTCGCTTCGCCCTGCTACTGCCCCCCTTCAGACCCTGCACCTGGACGTTTGGGGCCCGGCCCCCGTCCCCAGACCGCGAGTTGAGCGCTACTTTCTTGTGCTCGTCGACAACTACACGTGCTACACCACGGTGTTTCCCCTGGAGCGGAAGGCCGACGTGCCCAACATTCTTCTACCGTGGGTTGTGGCTGCGCGTCTCCACCACGGTCTCCCCGAGTTGTGTCTCCACTCCGACCGTGGCGGCGAGTTCGCCTCTGGTCGGCTTGGGCAGTTCTGTCGTGCGGAGGGCATCACCCAGTCGTACACCTTGCTGGACTCGCCATAGCAAAATGGGGTTGCTGAGCGCCGCATCGGCTTGGTCATGGAGGTGGCTCGTACCTCCATGATCCATGCCGATGCCCCCCATTTTCTATGGCCGTTCGCTGTTCGCTACGCTGCTCACCAGCTTAACCTGTGGCCCCGCTCCCAGCAGCCGTAGGTTTCACCGACCCTCCTTTGGACCGGGTCCCCCGGTGACGCGTCAGCGTTCCACGTCTGGCGTTGCCTTGCTCACGTTCGTGCCTCTGGCACGGACAAGCTCACTGCCCGCACTGTCCCTTGCGTCTTCCTTGGTTTCCCCTTAGACTCGTCTGACTGGCTCTTCTACCACCCGCCGTCTCACCGCTTCCTCCACTCTCGTGACGTCACTTTTGACGAGTCTGTCTCCTTCTACCGTCGCTTCCTTCACCGAGGTCTCCCGGTTTCCCCACCCCTCTTCCTTGCTCCCTCTCCCCCGGTAGCCCCTGCTCCCCTCCCGCCTCGTCCTGCCCCGTCTAGCGTCTCTCACGTCACTCCCCTCCCGTCGGTTGTCCCCGTTGAGGAGTCTGCTGACTTTGGTTGTCCCCCCGGCCCGCCCTTGTCGCGTCTCCCTTCCCCGGTGTCTCCACCTCCGCTGTCGCAGTCACTGCTGCCGCTGTCGCAGTTGCAGCCGTTGCCACCGCCGCCGCCGCCGTCGCAGCCGTTGCCGCTGCCGCCGCCGCCGTCACAGCCGATGCCGCTGCCGCCACCGCCGCCGATGCCGCTCTTGGCCTCTAGGGGTGCTGGCGTTGAGGAGGGTGCTCGTCCTGCGGCTCCTGGCGTCGTCTGTCCCGGCGAGCCTAGGGGTGCCGCTGGTGCTGGAGGGAGTTCTCGCTCTGGGGGTGTTGGTTCTGGGGGTGCTGCCGTTGAGTGTTCTCCCAGCTGTCGTCGTGCCTTTGCCGGTCCGGGGGTCGGGCACCAGCCGACGTCGCACCCGTTGCAGCCGGTCTCCGCTCTTTGCCTGCTCGGCCTTCCCTCCCCTGAGCGCTCGCCGGTGTCTCCCCCGCCACCTCCTCACCATCCTGTCTACGGCCCTATGTTCCCGCCGCCGGACTCGTCTCCGGCATGTCTTCCTCCTCGTTCCCCTCTTTTGTCACCTCCGCTGTCTCCTGACCCTACCCCTCCGTCCCACGTTTGGTCTCGCCGTCCCTCACGTGCTCGTCCCGTCTCTCCTGTCCTGCGCTCCCACCCTATGTTGCTCCGTTCCCACTCGTCTCGTCCTCCCCTCCTCCCGTCGCCTCCTCCCTCGTCGCTTGTTGTTGCCCCTCCCACGCTGTCTGACTACTTCCGTGCCGCTCGTCCCCTTGTCCCTCGGGTTCTTGCCTCTCTTGTTACAGACCCGTCTGTTCCTGTCTCGTGTCTTGACGCGCTTGTCGCTACTGTCGCTGACTTCGCCTCTACCCGCCGCCTTGACTACGCTACTGCTCTGGTCTCTGACCCTGCCCGCCCTCAGTCCGTCGGGGGTGCACCTGCCCTTGGCAGTGACGTTCTAGAGGACAGGCAGTACGAGCTTCCTTTCCTTTCCGAGGCCGCTCCCCATCTCTGCTCCATGCTCCTAGTCCCAGAGGGTGACCCAGACGCCTTCGACATCCGGACCCCTCGTACCTACGCCGAGGCCACCTCGGGACCCTGGGCCTCTCAGTGGATAGCTGCCATGGAGCAGGAGATGGCATCTTGGAGGTTCATCGGCACTTACGTCGACGCAGTTCCCCCTCCTTGGGTGAACGTAGTCGATGGTCGGTGGCTCTTCGAGGTGAAGCGCCCCCCGTGAGAGCCGCCTGTCTTCAAGGCGCGCTACGTGGCTAGATGCTTGAGCAAGCGTGAGGGGGTGGACTTCTTCCAGACCTTCGCCCCGACCCCGAAGATGACTACTCTTCGGGCACTGCTACACATAGCAGCACACCGCGACTACGAGCTTCACTCCCTTGACTTCTCTACTGCCTTTCTTCAGGGCAGCCTACACGAGCAGGTCTACCTGCGCCGACCACAGGGCTTCATTGGTACCTTCCCCCCTGCGACCAAGTGGCTTCTCAGGCACCCAGTCTAAGGCCTGCGCCAGGCTCCCCGCGAGTGGCACGACACGCTGCATGCCACGCTAGCAGACCTGCAGTTCTTTCCGTCATCTGCTGACCCTTCGCTCTTTGTGCGTTTTGGCCAGACTCCGTTCTACATCCTTGTCTACGTAGACGACCGGGTCTTCGCTACTGCCGACAGGGACGCACTGGCTTCCGTGAAGGCTGAGCTGCTGAAGAGACACACCTGCACTAACCTTGGAGAGCTGCGGCGCTATCTTGGCCTGCAGATCTCCAGGGACAGAGCAGCACGCACCATCACTCTCACACAGTCACACTTAGTGCGTCAGGTCCTTCAGAGGTTCGGTCTTCAGTTCTCTTCTGCACAGCCCACACCTCTACCTGTAGACCATGGGCTCTCCGCTCCCGTTCCTGAGGAGCCAGTAGAGCCCAACAGTCCCTACGCAGAGCTGGTTGGCTGCCTCATGTACCTGATGACTTGCACTCGCCCAGATCTCGCATACCCTCTTAGCATCCTGGCTCGCTTTGTGGCCACTGGCAGACACCGACCACAGCACTGGTCGGCCGCTAAGAGGGTTTTGCAAAATCTAGCAGGTACATCGGGCATGGGGTTAGTGCTTGGAGAACGCAGGCCAGTGGTCCTTACTGGGCACACAGACGCTTCTTGGGTAGACGACGCTGAGACTCTCAGGTTGTCGCAGGGCTACTGTTTTAGCATTGGTTCGGGTGCTATCTCTTGGAGATCCACTCGCTCATCGTCTGTTGCTCTGTCCAGCTGTGAGGCTGAGATCTACGCCGGTGCCATGGCGGCACAGGAGCTCCGCTGGCTGACCTTCTTGCTCACAGACTTAGGTGAGCAGCCTAGCTCTACCCCGGTCCTGTACGCTGACAACAGGGCCATGATTCTCCTGTGTGAGGAGCCTCGACTTGAGGGCAGAGCGAAGCATATCCAGCTGCGGTACTTCCTCCTGCGCGAGCTACAGCAGCGTCGCCAGGGCCGCGTAGTTCAGTTGGCCTCCGGTGCCAACACAGCTGATATCTTTACGAAGGCGCTTGCGCCTAAAGATCATCAGCGGCACTGTGTACAGCTTGGTCTTGTTCCTGTAGCTTCTCACTTGTTAGGACCTTGATTGTGTACTCTCTACTATATATGCCTGCCTGACTGGCCTTGTGGCCTTGCCTCTAGTGGCTGGACTAGTAGTGCCGCCCTGGCTTGCTTTAGTCTTGTTTGTACTCTTGCTGACAGGTCTTCGGACCCCTGCCTCAGTGGTTGGACTAGTAGTGCCACTCTGAGCTGTGTGCTTCTTGCTTAGCACCACCCCTTCTCTAGCCTAGGGGGTGTGTCAACTTATACATGTGTTGTATGTAGAAGGTATAGGCTAGCCTAGGTGTGTGCTTCTAGTGAGTACAACCCCAGCAGGTATATGTTTTAGGTTTCTCACACTAGTCAATTCATTCTCGTATTCTAACACAATGCTACTCACGCCGCTACTGGACAGACACCGTTCTTCCTCTGTTACGGACGCCACCCACTCACACCTCAACTGCCAAAAATACCAGCCACAGTCCAACCCGCTCATGATTTCATCACGATTGTGAGAGTACGACCCCGTTACACCAATTTCCCCTTTCCATATTTCCTATCTATTTCATCTTTTTATCATGATTCATTTGGTCTTAATCTCATCTCATTTGGTTTCCTATTCCTCCTTTTCCATTATCCTTTGGTTTATCCTGTTATTATAATTATATCACCGACCAGGCTCGGGATGTACTGGCGCGCTATATCTAGCGTAATCCTGCCGTAATCCCTTAAAGCCAATAGCCTCGCTTGGCTATACGCATGGTGATTCTATTTCTACAAGGGTCTATTCCCTTTGGATAGGATAAACCTGGTTACCTGATGTATTATGGAATTATAAAAACACCTTGCACTGATTGATAGGGCAACATTGTGCAAACCTTTCCTCGACACATTCGATCCTGTGACACTTGGTAATCAGAGCCAAGGTTTCAGCTCAACGCTTAACCGCTGGGCCCCTATGAGCACGGCGAGGATGCAGTCGAAACTTCAATTCCTGTAAGTACAATGCACTTTTATTTTAAATTTTACTTACCTCGCGCAGTTGCACCTGCGGTCCCCTTCTAATGCGAGATGCCTCGCCAACCGTTCGATGGACCGCATCGACGGAGCCGATTTTTTCGCGGGGGCAAACGGCCTTGACCTCGACAGCTTGAATCGACGACCAAGAATTGCTGCAGGAATCGAGTCCTCCCGTGCACCGAAAGCTGCTGTACGGGACTCAGGAATATCTTCAGACTGCTTGGATTTTGGACCGTCGGATCGACTTCTACCTCAACGGACGAGATGGAGCGTGTGTTCTGCACGAAGGGAGAATGACGCGCAGAACAGAAAAGGAGCCGCCTTCGACACCGTTTTTTCATCTGGACAGCCAAATTCGGATTCCTCCATTTGGTCACGAATGTGGTGTTCAAAATCATCTGCAGAGTCATAAATCTGCCAGAGTATTACCTACTTGGTAATAGCTGCAAGCAGAAAACTGACAGGAGAACGTGGATCGTCGGATCGTTGCGGAATCAACGGCGCGAATGCAGCGGAGTCATCTTGACGAATTCATCTTCGTTAAAAATGGATCGACATCAACACCACGAGATCTTCGCCTAGGAAAAACAATGGAGCTGCGTGAAGACATGTGTAACATCCATGAGATACTTCATCTCATAATTTTGATCGACAACCTATGGGATTGCAGAGAAGTAGCCATTTTCTCTTGCAATATTCCCAACATCAAGTTGCTGGAAATGAGCAGATTTCGCACGCAACGACGACGCAGTGAACCCGTCTCGTCAAGGCCAGCGAGACACTACTTCGTAACAGGAGCTGAACGATTCGTTTTCATCAAGAATCTCAGCCATCTGAAGTGATTGGTTGGAGCAGTCTCAACATCGACCTTACGAGGCGACACACCAATCATGCATCGCAATTCCATGTGTTAATGACTTGCGTGGAATTTTTTCCGTGCATGTTACGATGCTTGACAGATTGATCGGTAATTAACATCAAATCCGGCAAGTACTCGTTCACTAGCGACCCTACGGCATATGCATTGGAGGCGATTCTACCAGAAGTCGAAGCGTTACCAGCATCAGCGTAATTTCGACGATGGAGGAGAACGCCAAGCAATACGAGGTGTCAACAAATGAGGGAGATGCGGTATACTACAACACGATTATGCGCTCTACCGACCGTACTTCGGAGGCACGGATCCTCCTGCGTTAGGAGCCTCGACTAGAGTGCAGAGCGAAGCACATTTAGCTGCGGTACTTCCTCCTGCGCGAGCTACAGCAACGTCGCCAGGCCCATGTAGTATTCTTGGCCTCCGGTGCCAACACAGCTGATATCTTTACGAAGGCGCTTGCGCCTAAAGATTATCAGCGGCACTGTGTACAGCTTGGTCTCGTTCCTGTAGCTTCTCACTTGCTAGGACCTTGATTGTGTACTATATCATACATTATCTTGACAGGTCTTATGGCCTCTTTTCCAGTGGCTCGAGTAATAGTGTCACTCTGAGTTGCGTGTCTCGTGCTGGTCGTTGAACCTTGTCGAGCCTAGGGGGTGTGTCAACATATATTTTGTATATGTTATATACTAGATATGTGCAGTCTTATAGAGAGTGCAACCCCTTTGACAAAACTACCCTGTATTACACATTCTTGTCGATGATTCTACTCTGAGAGCCTACCTAGCTAAAACCTCTCGTAACAATAAATGCAGACTTTGTTGTTATCTACGGTAGTACATATTTCCGTGGGTTCAAAACTTGTTTTGCTCTCCTGATGAAGGTTGTCTATACGTTACATATATTAGGTGTACCGGTACTTAGATCAGGCTTTGCAATACTGTACCAAACTTAGGTGAAGTGGCATTTCGACGCTTTCACCGCACATTATCAATCGCTGTCTGGTTAGATCTGATGCTCCCCGATTTCACATATGTTGGTTCCCGATGATTAACACATAATATTGAGGTCTGATTATAGTTTTGTCTCGTGGAATGGATCAGTTGTGTTGTGAACACAAGAATTCTACTCTAACTGAAACACAAATATATTCTTCTGAGATGAATGGCTACTTGAATAAAATTATCGAGTGGGCATGTAGCGAGGACTAAGGCCACGCTTCCCAATCGTGCGTTGCGCGGAACTCGTGCTGGTTTGGTTTGGAAGCGCCTGGCAGCAGCATTTTCAGAAACAGGTAGCCCTATTTCATGTGCTGTACGCATAAATCGTTTACCATGTGGCTCAGCTGGTTTCGAAATCCCTAGTTCGATCTGTCACCAATTTCAAACTCGCTGTAGGATCCTCATGCTGCAAATACAACATGAAGTGCAACTCCGCAGGCTAAAAAACAGTTTCATGTGCCCGCTTTTCCCATAAGAAATCGGGTGCGGACAAAATGACACGACCACCATACGATTCGTCAAAGACTCTGTTGACAGAGCAAGGCGCGGGAGATTTAGCAGAAGCGGCTCGTGGCAGCACCATTCAGCCCAACAGAGGAATCAGTCCATCCAACCATCCCCTTCCATCCCATCCCATCCCATCCCATCTCATCGCCTCAACCCTCGCCACACCACGCCATGCCATGCCCCATGACTTCTCATCTCTCTGCCAAACCAAACCACACCATCGCATCACATTCACTCTTTCCCGCATTCCCTTCCAACCCATCCCCTGTCGCATTCCTGCTGATTGAAATCCTCCTCCGCTGTCCCCGCGAATTCCTCCCCCTTGCTCACCCCACGGCACAGTCACAAGCACATCCCTCTCAAATTGCCTCGTGCGAGTTGCCGAAAAAAATAGCTGCAGAGAACAGGCGACCGCACAGGAGCCGAGCTTGACCGAAATCCTGCTCGCATCGTGTCGGCCACACGAGCAGCCTGCACCTCCCATGCTGCAGCATTTGCAGCGATCCGCCCATCAGCAATCAACAGAATTCCTTTCTCGACTGTCACCAACCATCCGTTCTTCAGATTGAGTTATCGGCCGTCCTATTGCGTTGTTACGGCGTTCATTGAATATGTCTCATTCAGGACCTTCCCGGCTCTCGCGAAGTAGCAGCGAGCACAACTAGAAGTACCAAGAATGCGCGCTGTCCACTCGTCTCCTACTAGTTACAGCTCCAGCTCTTTAGAGCGCTCCATTTATCCCCTTCCGTCCGTCGTTTAGATTCAAGGGCCTCCGTCGCCGCTCTTAGAGGCCCCAAGAGGATCGTTTGAATCGGGAGCTCGCGTCGCACACCTCGTGCACAGAGGAGACTACGAATCCCTGGCAGGTCGATCCTCCGCCCGCTGTTTGCGGACGCCTAGTACTAGTACGCTTTCGCATCATCGACTGGCTTGCTGGCTGACAGATTCTCCCCGCAATACGTTCGTTTTATGAGAGTTCTCAACAGTCGTATGTCGGGTTTCATGCCACCGCCTATTGCGTGTTAAGAGTAGCTGTTGCCCGTACGCGGCTCTCCCTTGCAACGAAACGGCCCGTGGGCCGCCGCAATCCCCGCTTGGCCCCTCCTTCGCGACTGCGCGTAAGCCGCGACTCTTGAAGAAAGATAAAAGATATTAAAAGAAGAGGCGCGCAACGGAGATTCGGGAAACGCGTTGTTGCAGTCGTGGCCTCGTCGGGAGTTACGGCTTGGTTCTCGGATTTCTGCGGCGCCATCATGAAGAGCCCACTACCACACCAGCGGCTGCATCGCTACCCGAAAACACGTTTCTGTTACCACAACCACGCCATCGCACCACCACGTGGAATTACTCGCGCCCGCCAAGTGTACCCTCCCGCACATCGCTTCCAGCAACAAACCTTCCCCTTCCCCCTCCATCTCCGCCACCGGCGGCCTCTTCTCATCCTCTTCCTCGCATACCTCTCACTCCACCTCGTCACCCTCTCCTCCCCGGTCTGCCAAGCCGCTCGCATGCACGCCAGTACCACGGAACTCACTACTACGGAACTTACTAGTACTACGGATCTCACTGCTACTACTACTGAGCAAATCTTTGCTAGTGGTAGCAATTCTCCGCTTGCGCGCGGTACCAACGCCACGGCGGGCGGGCGGCGGAAGCTGGGCGCAGCGTGCAAATACGACGAGGGGCAGTGGGAGGCGCAACCCAAGGCGCAGATGCGGTACCACTCGAACTACTGCCCGCTGCTGCGGGTGAGTCGCGCGCGCGCGCGGGGAAATGAGGGCGGGGGAGGAGGATTCTGGGGCTGGGGGAGGGGAGGGGAGCGCGGAGAGAGGAAGGTGAAAGTGTGGGGGTAGGGGCGATTGGGGAGGAGGAGGTTAAGGAGGCGGATGGGGGGAAGAGTTGGATTCGTTTTTATGGCGTGGAGTGAGGAGGGGGGGGGGGAATGGGAGGTGGTGGGGGGTCGGTTGTAGGTGATCCGGCATTACGTGGATCACTGTTTCGCTTCGTCAAGCACGTCGCAAGGGTGCATCCCACTTGAGTTTTCTTTCTTTTTTATTTCTGAAATCCGATTTCGAGCTAGTGGCAAGGCGAAACCCTGCCCCGCTAATCAACCGCGCGTTGCGTGTGCCAAAAAGGCGCCTCGTTTCTCCCTCGCATGCGTGTGCATTCTGCCGCGACTCAGCACTAATCATCCTCGGTGTTCTTCGTGTCGTCTCGTGCTTGTCACTGCTGGCGTTGTGAGCAGACAGTTGGCGCCGTGAACTGCCTCAACCCAAAGAAGCCGAGAAGCCCCAAGTACCTGGTACGCCCACTCCTGACCCTCCCCGTCCCCCCTTCAAGCAGTCCTCCACCCAGTAGCAAGGAGATCCAGAAAGGACCTCAAGCCAGCAGTTGTCCACTCCGGCAATCTTGCCTCCCCTGCTGGTTTCCACTCCTTTGTGCCTCCACTTCATGTCGCACTAGAAGCACTAGAAGCACTAGAAGCACTACCCATGTGAGAGCCTAACTTTATGTGACGGGTGACGTAACAATGTGCCATGCGCCGCATGCGTATCGGGCAGACAAGGAGGCGGTGCGGGTAGCAAGGCACGTAGATCCGCCCCATCGCCCGCCCCATCGACCGCCCCAATCACGTAGTAACATACACACGCGCCCACATGCCCTTCCACTTCAACCAGCGTCCAGCCTCCAGCCTTCAGCCTCCAGCGTCCATCCTCCAGCGTCCAAGCTCTTCAAATTCCGCCATTTCCTCTGGTCTCCACTTCAAACAGCCTCCATTCTGCCTGCACACGTGGCCTCCCACGAATCCAGCTGCCCCCACCTCTCCCATCCCACTGTGGCACCTGCCCCAATAGTCGCCCTTTCCTCCCTTCCCGCCCTTCTCCCCCTTCCCCTCTCCCCGCCCTTCCCGAATGTCCTTCCCCTGGCAGCGGTTCAAGTGGGTGCCGTCGAGCTGCGGGGGGTCATTCGGGTTCAACGCGCGCGAGTTCCTCACGCGCATGCGCAACAAGTGAGCGTGGGGCCCCGGGTGGGGGGGGCAGGGAGAGGGAGGGGGTCACGGAGAGCGAGGGGTGTGCGCATGTGGGGCGAGCACCTGCATGTCGAAGCTCTTCCCGTCCTCTCGCTTCAATTCATTTCCATTCATTCCATTCCGCCCCTGGCATTCACCATCTGCCGCTCTCCCCCTGCCGTTCTCCCCCTGCCGTTCTCTTCCTGCCGTTCTTTCCTTTGCCGCTCCCCCCCTGCCGTTCTCCCCCTGCCGCTCTCCCCAAGCTCTCCCCCTGCCACTCTCCCCCTCTGCCCTGCTTGCATAGAGTGGTGGCATCCGTGGGCGACTCGCTATCGTACGAGAACTTCATGCCATCCATCGTATGCCAGGTGGGATTGCAATGCAGCGCAGCGCAACACAGTGCAGCGCAGTGCAACACAGTGTAGCGCAGCGCAACACAGTGCAGTGCAGCGCTACACAGTGCAGCGCAGCGCAACACAGTGCAGCGCAGCGCAACACAGTGCCTTGCAGCGCAACACAGTGCAACGCAGCACAACACAGTGCAACGCAGCGCAACACAGTGCAACGCAGCGCAACACAGTGCAATGCAGCGCAACACAGTGCAACGCAGTGCAACACAGTGCAACGCAATGCAATGCGATGCCCTCCATCGTACCTTCTCCTGTCCCTTAGGTCTCTCCCACTCTCCTATTCAGCATCATCAAGCAGCCTAGCCAAACAACCTCCCACATCCTCCCACATCCTCCCTCGTCCTACCTCGTCCTCCCATCTCCCTCACCTCATCTCCCCTCTCTCCCGTCTGTCTCTGCCCTCTCCCTCTCTTCTCCTCCTCTCTCCCTCCCACCTCCTCCTCTCTTCCGGGTGGCACGGGTGGAGACAGCGGACGAGCTGCAGGGGAAGCTGGCGAGGAGGGGCCTGCTGCCTCCCCTCCTGTTCATACCCTTCATACTTAACCTCTTTATACCCTGCCCCTGCTCTCACCCCACCTACTCCCTCTGCACGGCTTCTCCTCCTCCACCACCTCTTCCTCTATCTCTTCCTCCACCTTCTCTTCTCCCTCCTCCTCCTCACCCTCCTCCCCTCTCTCTCCCCCTCCGCAGCTCAATGAGGTGGCCCGTGTGGAGACGGCGGACGACCTGCTGGGGAAGCTGGCGGGGCGGGGCCTGCTGGTGCCGACGCACATCATGCGTGTGCGCGCGTACAACGTCACGCTCGTCAACATCTGGAGCACGTTCCTCAACCTCTACCGCCACGACGACAAGGTGAGCTGTGCGAAGGTGAGGAGACGGATGATGGTCGAGCAGTGATATGGGAAGTATGGTTAGCGATGTGGCATGGTACAGTATGGTGTGGTGAGGTGTGGCGTGGTGCGGCGGGGTGCGGTTCGGTGTGGTGTGGTGTGCGCGTATAGCATCGCGCTCATGAACAATTGCTGGAGCACGTTCCTCAACAACAGGCAAGTGGAGCCGACAGTTTCTGAGACACCTCCAAAGCACACATCCCTCCTTCCTCCCCTCCCCCCTCTCCTCCCTCCCCTCACCTCCTCACCCCCTTTCCTCCCTCCCCCCCGCAGACCCTGCGGCAGTACAACGGCGGGGTGAAGCCGACAGCGGAGGATGCAGTGGTGGACGTGAGCCGGCTGGACGCCACGTGGGCGGACCACGTGGGGCAGTATCACGTGCTCGTGCTGCAGTCCGCGGCGCACTGGCGCGCCAAGCCCACCAAGTGGCGCCGTTACTTTGTCGACGGCTCGGGCGTGAGAAAGTGGCCCGAGAAGAAATACAGCAAGGCGTTCTTGTGCGTGCTGGGGGGGGGGGGAGAGGGGGGGGGGGGGGAGAGGGGTTGGGGAAGGGGAAAGTGGGGAGTTGGAGGGGGTGGGGGGGTTGAAGGGGTTCTGGGTGGAAATGCAGAGGGAGAAGTTGGCCCGAGAAGGGATATGCCAAGGGTGTTTTTGTAAGTGTGGGAAGGGGGGCGTGTTGGGTGGGGGAAATGGTGGGGGGAATTTTCAGTCCAATTGCATAAGCTTGAGCTCTCCCCTCTCCTCCCTCCACCATCTTCTCTTTTCACTTTCCTCCTCCACCCTTTCGAGCAGCCTGGCAGATCTGTCTATCTGCAAGCGTTACCTGGGTATTTTCGTGACCATGCAGCATGAGCCATGCGTGATTGCCTGCTCATGCATCCACTGCACTGTGCGCTCCAAAACCTCATCATACCACCCCCCATCATCCCACCCCTCATCACCCAATCCCCTCATCCATGTATTTTTCCAATTTCTACAAAAAACACCTCTTCACCCTACCTCTTATCAGCCTATCTCCTCATCCATGTATATTTTAAACTTATCAAATAACACCTCTTCACCCCACCCCTTACCACCCCACCCCTCCATCGCCCCCTCCTTGCCCGTCTGCAGCATGGGCATGAAGACAGTGGCGGACTTTCTGGCAGCGCGCAAGGCCAAGGGCGGCAGCATGCCTCTCTCCTACTTCGTATCCGCGCCTGCTGCCATCGATGGGTGCGGCAAGTACACAACCGCACTGGGACAGAGCAAGGTGAGGGACATGCCGATGCGTGTGCTGCTGCTCTCATGGGCTGTGCTGGCCATCGGTGGCTACTCCCATCTGCTGAAATGTGTGGGATTTGGTGTGGTATGGTGCGATATTGTGGTGTTGTGTGCTCTTGGTCTTTCTGCCTGGCCGACCAGGTCTCGGTTTTTTTATCTGGACGCAAGTCATTGCACCACGAAACAGTACATCACACCATCACATGGCATGACATGACATGACATGACGTCACGTCATGTCACGCCACGTCACGTCACGTCACGTCACGTCACGTCACGTCACGTCACGTCACGTCACGTCACGTCACGTCACGTCACGTCACGTCACGTCACATCACCTCACAGCACAGCACAGCACATCGATTACATGCCATGCCCACCCACCCTCAACCAACCCCCCCCCCTTCTCTGCTCGCCGCTCCCTGCTCGCCGCTCCCGCAGGCGGACACCATGGTGGCAAAGAACCGGCAGGCGATGGTGTTCCTGCCGGCGCAGGTGCGGGCGTTCCGCAAGGCCCCCGTGAAGATCATCCAGGTCACGCGCTCCACCATGTACCGCCCCGACGCGCTCGTGGGCGCGTCTGGGAACGACGACTGCGTGCACTGGTGCCTGCCCGGTGTGCCCGACTCATGGACCGACATGTTTTATGAGCAGCTCCGCGCTGACATGGGATTCTAGGGGTTGGTGCCAGGGCCCAAAATATCTTGGTAAATTTGGGGTTGGGCCCTGGTTGGTGCTGGGATGGAGGTGGGCCGTTCTGGGATCACATAGGTGTTGAGAAATTGGAATTATACACTATTGTATTTCTAGAATTTGCTGTAGGAATTGCTGTAGCAGAAAACGAAGAAGCTTTGAGTGAGTCAAGGGGAATTATTGGCTCCAATAATCGTGAAGGCCCCCATTCCAGTCCAGCTCTGGAAATAATTGGAGGGGACCATTATTGGAGGACTTCCATTGTGCCAACTCAGCAAGGGCCTTTTAGGGCTTCTTGGGAGTATTTCTAGGTCTCTGCTGCCATTGTTCTAGACCACTCGATTCTGGAATGCAATCTCTTTCCAAGTCTACTTTCTGGATTTCACCAAGTCTGTGCCTTGGGCATATTTTTAGCCACTATTCTCAGCTTCCGTTGTCCTGCCCACTCTTTTAATTACAGCAGTGGTTTCAGAGCTTCAACTGTAATCTCTGTGGCCTTTCTTTTACTTTTCTGCACCCCTCAAGGGACGTTGACTGCACCCCATTTCCTCCATTTATGGCTCAATTTGAGTCTTATATGGATGAGGATTCATGGGTGGGGGATTTTGAGTCAATGCTCTTGCGTGCACCCTCTTCGATGCACGAGTCCGTGAGAACCATGATGGCGACCATGTGGAGGAATCCACTTGAGCCGCGTTCCGCTCATGGGGAGCATGAGTCCAACCCTTCTTCGCAGCGTATACCTGCTGGGGGAGATGATGGGAGTGTGGGAACCCGACCCTCGGGTGGCTCGAGGTCCCATGTGGGGACCACCACCAATGATGGAGGCAAGGGAGTTCCAAATGCCCAAGACCCCATGGTGGGAAGGAGTGGTGGCAGGGGAGAACAACGACAAGCGGAGCATGAGCGTGGTGCAACGGCGCGCGGAGAGAGTGTGATGGACAATGCCAATGGAAGGGCAGGCTTTGGGTTCTACACCGTTGGTGCGGCTACAAGCTATGGACCTCCTCCTCTTCATCGCATCTACAACCCCTCTCAACCTCTAGAGCGATCTCCTATGCCTCCGACGTACCTCTTCTCAAGTGCACAACACTCAACCTCGATCGGCGGGTGGTGCAAGTGGAGTCGAACTCATGTCGGGAATGAACGTGGGGATGGAATCAAGTGGTGCCATGAGGAGGGAGCATGCAACCGTGGTGGAAAATGCACCTTATTCACAAGGGGGCAGAAACTTCGCCGGTCGGCGGTATTGCCAACACCCTCTCATCTTCCAAGTTTCTACGATCCTACAGCAAGGGAGTACACGGAAGTGGATCGGGAGATTATTTCAAGGAGGGGAGCGGTGACCGTCGACAAAGCATTTACAACCGTTCCATTTAACGGGACAAACTTCCGGGAGTGGGCATGCCGATTTAAGGTCAATGCACAAGTCTCCAACCTATGGGAATTTGTCGTGACCTTCACTTACCCCACTACCATGGTGGATGGACCCCTTGCAGTTGCGGCGGCTCGTTTGGAGGCGCTTCAAGTGGACTACACTCACCATGCTCGCTTGGCATTTTGGGTGTTGTCCAATAGCGTGAGTCCAGCTCTTCAACAACAATTGGACCGGTTCCAAGAATGCTATAGTCCCGCGTTTGAAGCATGGAGCTACCTTCTAGCAACATACCAAGCTCGGCCGTATCTCACCTCAACCTTTGGAACCAATTGCACATGTTGAAGATGGGAGGACAAGAGCGGGTGGAGGATTGCTTCAACCGCGCCAACAACATTCGTGACCAACTAGCTTTGGTTGGTCAACGTGTGAAGGAAAGTGTGTATGTGCTACACTTACTCCAAGGACTCCCTCAAGATGGGTTGGGCCCTGGTTGGTGCTGGGATGGAGGTGGGCCGTTTTAAGATCACGTAGGAAGGGGACTGTTGGCATGTGATAGGACGTTTGAAGGCATGTTATGTAATGGGACGGGCCTGTGGATGTGCATTTGGTGTGGATTGGTGGGTGGGAAATCGAGGCAGTTCAAGGAGGTAATATAAGCTTGTCAAAGTAGCAGCGGGATGGCATAGCCCCGAGCAGGAGAAATTAATATTCAAAGCCAACCATACGTCATCGTTGTTTCGACAGGAAGTTCAGTGCATTCAAGTATAGGCTTTGTTTACTCATGAGCCGTGAGTGAACAGTTTGGACTTGGAATGACTACAGCCATATGTGACTATGAAAGATGCCATTGAATGAGACATGAGGGAGGTAGGGAGATGAGCATATTGTTATAGTTTATATATTTATATATGCTAGCGAGGTGCATTTTATTTAGGGTACCACACTTAGACACAAAACTCTGTTGTTCCTGATGCCCTAGTCAATTTTTCTCTCGCAATATGGTATCGAGCTCTGCCCCATTCCTCACCCACCCTAGCGTACCTCCTTAGACTAGGTTAGGCCCTAGTCTGCCGCCCTAGCCTGCGCCCTAGCTTGCGCACTAGCCCTAGGCCGCCGCCCTGCCTCCACGCTGGTGCTAGAGGATGAGGCTTGTCGAATCCTCGAGCACATCCAAATGCTTACTAGCTATTTTTGTGTGTTATTTTGTGTGCTTTTCCTTTTCTGGAAATCCCTATACTCTTCCCCTATACAGTGATATATTATACATCACATGTGTTATCGTGTTTCGGACTTTCCTTGCATGACACGTTTTCTATTGCGTGGAGAGTTCCGTCACCGTTACCGTATCTCTAGAATCTCTACCGTGATTCCAGGTGGTGTTGCTACGGACGGTTCCACTCATTTCTAAAACTCTCTTAGAAGGTCCTAGTTACCCTTCCCTAGAGTTCTCGTAGGCATAAATAGCATTGCCTCTTTGCTTGTATTCAGACTTTCAATTCTGTATTAATATCCTTCAAGCTTCCGCTAAATCCTAGACCCGTGACAGCTGGCTTCTACTCACAGCCAGCTGAGCGCCGCCCGCTGTACACGTTGCTTACCGAGGCCAGCTGCTCGCCACCAGCTCCGTGCCACCCACTCTGCGCGTTGCTAGCGCGCAGCCCGCTGTTCCGCGCCAGCTGCGCACTGTCGCCGTGCACTGCCCACAGCTCGCCACCAGCGCAGCCCACCGCCGGCCAGCTCACCTCCAGCGACTCGCCGCCAGCTCGCTGCCGCCAGCTCGTTTCCAACCAAGGTTATCTAAAGCTCTTATGGATTTTGATGTATTGCCAGCCAGCTGCAACCTAGCCGCCAGCTGCCAGCCAGCCGCCCGCTCGCACGCCGCTAGCCAGCTCGCTGCCCACTGCTTACCCGCTCGCATGCCGCTAGCCAGCCGCAGCCGCAGCCGTCAGCGCCGTAACCGTAGCCGCAGCTGCAGCCGCCGCCACAGCCGCATCCTCTGCCGCTGCTCGCTGTTGCCCTCCCGCTGCCAGCCAGCCGGTAGCCAGTTACCACTTGCACTGCTGCCGTTAGTGCACCTGCAACCTCCACCGCCACTACCTCTTGTCCCCGGTGTCATCTCCTTCTTGTTTCCACTAACTCCTCATCCCCTCTCCTGCCAGCGTGACAACCTTGTCAGGGTTGGTCCTTCGGCTGGACGCTGAAGGCTGTGCGGTCGGTTTCGCTCCCTGGCTTCTCGCTCTCCGCCGGCAACTAGTGAGGCAGCGAGTGGATGGCAAGCTGTTGGAGGCCCACGTTATTGGTGAGCTGCTGTCCCCCCCCTCCCTCCAGAGTCTCTTGTCGCCGACGCGACGTCGGTGTAGCGTGAGGAGTACGCAGCTGTCTGCGCTACCCACACCATTTGGCGGGCTCGCGATGCCGCAGCGCTGCAGGCCATCACCCCGTGCCTGTCGGTCGACGAGCATGCGCACTTTGAGTCACGGGAGACGGCGAAGGACCTCCGGGGATGCGGTCGTCGCTCGCTACTCGTCCCCGTTCTCCGCCGCCCTTGACTGCCTCCTCCTTCCATTCCACTTCCCCAACATGGCCTCCTTTTCCACGATCGCGGATATCGTCGTGCACCTCCATGACCTTGAGGTACATTACCATGCGGTCTGCCTCGAGGACCACCTCGTTGCTCACCCTCCGCCCACACTTTGTCACCCTTTACTTCCTCACCACCTGCCTCCTTGACCGCCTAGCTCCTGCGCGTGACGCTCTTCTTGCACTGCCCCACACTGCCCTCACTATCGACCACTTCTCCACCTCCTTGACGGAGGTCGAGACCCATCTCTGTGCCATCATCGAGTCCACTGACGTGGTGGTGGCCCCCGTTTTTCAGGGATGCTCTTCGTCCCAGGTTCTTGTCTCTGGTGCCTCCGCCTCTGTCGCTAAGAACATTGCGGCAGTCAGTGCATCTCGCCGCTCAGCCAGGCGCTCGCAATGAGGTCGTGGGGCGTTGGCTGGTGGTCTGGGCACTGGTGAGGCCTGGGGAGCTGGCGGAGGAGCGGGTGTGGAGTAGGAGGGGGATCAGCAGCAGCAACAGCCTCAACGGGAGTAGTAGCCACCAACAGCAGCAGCAGCGGCAGCAGCTGCAGTGGGGTCCTGGGAGTTCTGTGCACCGTGTTTGGGCCCCAGGACAATCGTTTCCCTGGGGCCAGTGTGGCTCCTCTAGGGGCCCGGGAGCCTAGGGGTATAGGCCCCACCGCTGTGTATGGTCTAGAATCCATTGCTGTGAGTAGACTAGGCTCCTCGCCTGCCCCTGTTACGACGGCCCTCTCCTTCACACTGGACCCCGACGCATCTCGCTGCTTCTTTCGAGGCCGCACTTCTCTCACAGCGCTCCCCACACCGGTACTGGTCTCCCTAGCAGACTCACCTGCAGCAGTCGTTGCTCGTAGCTCTACAGCCCTCCCCTGACCGGCTGTCCCATTCGGCACTTTTACCGGCTTGCATATCCCTACGTATTCCAGGAACCTGGTTGGTGTCGGTCATATTCAAGACCTCGGTGTCACCACTATGTTCCATGACCACAAGAGGTATGAAGCCGTACGGACATAGCCACGGGCACTCGTCTTGCCACCTTTGACTGCGACCCAGTGTCCGGTCTCTTCACACTGCACACGACATCCCCCCATGTAGCTGAGTCCACCCAGGTAACTGCGTCGTGCTCCTGTAGCTCCGTCACCCACCCGACACTCCTGTGGCACCATCGCTTAGGTCACCCTGCTCTCCCGCGTCTGCACCATATGGTATAGCATGGTCTACTCACTGGTCTCCCGGCATCGCTCGCCGCCCTTCCCGCCTATGTAGCACCCGCTTGCACCTCCTACGTCGAGGGTCGGCAGCACGCCGCCCCTCACTCCTCTTCATTTCCTCGGACCACTCCTCCTCTGCAAACGTTGCACATGGACGTCTGCGGCCCCGGTCCTGTCTAGGGACCTCACGAGGAGTGTTACTTCTGGTTGTTGTGGACGACTTCTAGCGGTTCACCACGGTGTGGCCGTTGGAGCGGAAGACCAACGTGCTTGACGCCCTCCTCCCATAGCTCTGCGTCGCCCGCACCCAGCGCTCTCTGCATGCGCTCCGTCTTCACTCCGACCATGGTGGCGAACTTGCCTCCGGTTGTCTTCGCGTGTTCTGTCGTGCAAAGGGCATCTCACAGACGTTCACCCTCCCGGACTCATCGCAGAAGAATAGGGTAGATGAGCAACGCATCGGCTTGGTCATGGAGGTGGCTCGCACCTCCATGGTCCATGATGGTGCCCCCCATTTTGTGTAGCCGTTCGCGGTGCAGTATACGGCTCACCAGCTTGATATGTGGCCTCACTCCTCATGACCGCAGGTTTCATCGACCCTTCGCTGGGCGGGTCCCCTGGTAACATGTCTGTATTTCACGTCTGGGGCTTCCTAGCTCATATCTGCGACACTTGCGCGGACAAACTTACAGCCCGTACCATCCCCTGTGTCTTCCTCGGGTTCCCGCCCGGTGCAGCACCGCTTCTTTCGCTCCCGTAAAATTACGTTGAACGAGTCTGTCTCCTACTATGCTTGCTTCCCTTACCATGACACTCGTGTTCCTCCTCTCCCTCTCTTCCTCTACCCTGTCCCACCTGTCGCTCCCTGCCCATCCCGCGTGGCCCGTTTGGTGTCTCCCATGCCACTCCCCTCCCCTCAGTTGGGCCCGTGTGGGAGTCTGCTGACTGGGGGTGCGCTTGCCATAGCTGTGGAGCCTCTTCCCCCAGCCCTAGTGCCCCAGGCACCTCAGCAGCTACCCACACGGCCACCGCAATTGCAGCAGCCGCTGAAGCAGTCGCAGCAACAGCAGCAGCGGCGGAGGACCGTGAACCTTGGGGGTGGTAGTTCTGGGGGTGCTGGCTCTGGGGGTGCTAACTCTGGGAGTGCTGGTTCTGGGGGTGCTGACTCTGGGGGTGCTAGTGCTAGTCCTAGGGGTGCTGGCTCGGAGAGTACTGGCGGTAGCAGTAGTGGGGCTGGGGGTTCTGGCGTGGGCTGGCAACAGCAGCAACAGTAGCAGTAGTAGCAACATCAGCAGTAGCAGCCGCAATTCGCCCTTCTTCCCTTTGGCCTTTCCTCCGGTTCCTCTGACAGCCCGCCCGTCTCTCCCACAACGCCACCCCTCCCTCTTGCCCCCGTCTACGGACCGCTGTTCCCTCTCCCGGACTCGTCTCCGGCTCCTTTTCCCCATTGTTCTCCTCCGTCCCCTGTCTCGTCCCCTGTTGCCCACCCGTGTGTGCATCGTCCCCCTAGTGGATGTCCTATCTCTCCTCATGCTAGTGTCCACCCTAAGGGTTCTTCATTCACGTGCTCCTACAGTCCTTGTCCTATCGCTCCCTCCCTAGTCGTCCCTACCCCTGTCCTCTGCTCCTCCCTCTGGATCTACTCTTACTGCTCGTCCAGTTGTTTCCCGCTTACTTGCGTCTCTTGTTACTGACCCTACGGCTCCTCCTGCTTGTGTCTCTGCCCTTGTTGTTGCTATTGCCGACTTTGCTGTGAGCCAGCGCCTTGACTACGCCTCCACTATGGTCTTTGACTTTTCCTGTCCTCCGTCCATCGGGGGTGCACCTGCCCTTGGCAATGACGTTCTAGAGGAACCGCAGTACGAGCTGGCTTTCCTTTCATTTCTGCGCCATGCTTGTGTTCCCTGAGGGTGACCTGGACGCCCTAGACATCCCTACCCCGCGCTCGTATGCTGAGGCAGTCTCGAGATGCTGGACAGCCCAGTGGATACAGGCCATGGAGGTTGAGATGACATGTTGTAGATCCAATTGCACATACTGTACATCGACGCAGTTCCTCCACCTGGAGCGAACATAGTCGATGACATGTGGACCTATAAGGTGAAGCGCCCGTCTAAAGAGCCGCCGCAGTTCAAGGTGCGGTATGTGGCCAGAGGCTTTAGTCAACAAGAGGGTGAGGAATTCTTCCAGACCTTCTCTCCCACCCCCAAGATGACTACTCTTCGGGTGCTCCTCCACATACTGTAGCCGCACAGCGTGACTACGAGCTCCACTCTCTAGACTTCTCGGTAGCCTTGTTGCAGGGCAGCCTATTTGGGCAAATCTACTTGCGACGCCCACCAGGCTTCACATGATCTTTCGTTCTTAGGACCTAGTGGAGCCTGCACCCCCCTGTCTACGGATGCCCCATAAGTGGCACGACAAGCTCTGCACTACACTCGCGACTCTCTACTTTTTCCCGTCCTCTGTTGACCCCTCGCTCTTTGTTCGTGCTGGTCAGACTCTGTTCTACATACTTGTGTACATAGACGACCTTATCTTTGCTACACCAGACAGAGTCGCACTAGCCGAGCTACTCAGATGACATGCTTTTATAGACCTGGGAGAGCTGTAGCACTATCTGGGAATGGAGATCTCTCGTGACCGTGCAGCTCGCTGGGTCACACTCTCCCAGTCCCACATGATGCAGTAGATCCTCCAGAGGTTCGGACTTCAATTGTTTTCCGTATAGCCCACTCCCTTGCCTGTGGACTACAAGCCCTCAGCTCCTATTTTTGGTGAGCAGGTGAAGTCTAGCATAGCTAGTGGGGTGACTTGCATGTACCTGATGACTTGCATTCGTCGAGATCTTGCATACCCTCTCAATATCCTTACTTGCTTCATGCAGGCTGGCAGACACCGACCAGAGCACTGGTCGGCTGCCAAGAGGGTGTCACTTCGATCCAATGTACTTTTTTGGATTTTTTTTGTTGTAAACACACTCACTATGTGCCCCTCCCAAATCGTACCACCATTAAACATTAAGGCTTAATGTATAGTGGTCTTATAGCCTAAAAACCCAAATTAATGCAAAACATACGGACAATTGTTTCCGCCACTATATCTGACGAGTGCATCAGGACTGAGGCTTGAGCTGGGATGACGGGAGCCTGCGGTCCTCAATGGACACATAGACGCATCGTGGGCTGACGACTTGGAAGCACTCAGGTCTTCACAGAGCTGCTCCTTTAGCCTTGGTGCGGGTGCACTCTCGAGGCGGTCCACAAGGTCATTGTCTGTAGCTCAGTCCAGTTATGAGGCAGAGATCTACGCTGGTAGTATGGACGCTAAGGAGCTTTGCTGGCTGACGTTCCTGCTCACTGACTTAGGTGAGCGGTCTAGGCTTGCCTCGGCCCTGTTTGCTGATAACAGTGTCATGATCATCATGTGTCAGAAGGCTTGACTTGAGGGCAAGGCCAATCACATTCAGCTGCGGTACTTCCTGCTGCGTGAGTTGTAGCTGCGCGGCCAGGCACGTGTAGTACAGTTGGCCTCAGAGGCCAACACTGCTGATATCTTCACCAAGGCCCTTGGGCCTCATGACCATCAGCGGTTTTGTAGTCAGCTTGGTCTAGTCCTAGTTGGCCCTCCCTTGCTTGTGTCCTAATCTGTACTAAACTGTTTTTTATTTGTTGCTCTATACCGTTGGTCTTGTAACACTTGCTAACTGGCCTTCTGGCCCTTGACTCAGTGGTCAGACTAGTAGTGCTGCCTTGAGCTGTTTGTTATATGCTCAAGAGGCCAGACTAGTATTGCTGCCCTGGATTGCTGTATCTTGTTAGACTTTGCCCATACCTAGGCTAGTTGGTGTATTAGAGTCTTATATATTCATTATTGCCAGGTATGTATATGAACTATAGCCTAGCTAGGTGCCTTTTATTTAGGGTACAAAATTTAGACACAAATCTGTTGTTCCCCGTGCCCCAGTCAATTTTTCTCTCGCGATACATATGTGGTCTACCTGAGGTATTGGCATTTGATTCTCAAATATTATTTATCCGTATGGATGGGAAAACCAAACGAGCTTATACCATATAGAGCTCAAAGGTCGAGGTTTGGACAAATAAAGGATCATACACACGTTTGAGGGTTAGATTGTATGCTTCCCTAAGTTTTTTTGCATAGGTGCATATTGAGTATGCAGTTCCCTAAGTTAGCATAGTCTTCACATGAATTGCATAAACCAATACCAAATTCACTTTTTTAACGGGGATGCACCGAGAGGTCCTCTGAAGTAGAGTTGATTGCTTGAGCTCTTGCCACATAGGGTTGATTTATGTTTTTTGGCCACTCACAAATCCGGATTCATGGGAGCTGAATCCTCAGTTTTAGGGCTCGAATGATCCGCACTCTCAAGTGTAGGGCGCAGCTGAATCCTCCCATTGGAAGAGAATGGGCGTGGGGGCAGTGCATTCGGTTCGCACTTTGGCGGTTATATATATATATATATATATATATATATATATATATATATATATATATATATATATATATATATATATATATATATATATATATATATATATATATAATGCTGATGGGTCAACCTGATCACCTATTGACTTCACACCACGTCGCAACAGCACGCCTTGTAATGGCTTCCCCGCCATGGTTCTCTCCCCGTAGTTCAGGGCTCTCAATGTCCGCTCAGACGCCATCAATTGTTGCATGTGACACAACCATTGGAATCAGTTTGGGAAACTGGTTAAATTGACCTAACATTGGTGCTCACACAGAGAGCATCGGATCTATTTCCAAGTTTTTGCAGATTACCAAAGTCTAGTCAGTACGAGAACGACCGAGCAGGTCTCTCCCTGGATTTCACATCAACTCATGGCTGCCAAGTAACAAGCATTCTTATTTCAAGACATCGAAATGCGAACAAGCTGCACGGAACTGCTTTGAATGTCCCAAGAAGGACACCACGGTTGAAGATACGTCAAGGCGGCGTCCAGGATGGCAACATAATATAAATCCAAGTGCAAGTCACGGTTGGAAATTCAAGTACAAAGGAGCTCCTCAATGGAACGTCTTCAGATTATCGCCATTTTCTACCATTCAATGAATTTCAACGTCAACGCATGAGCACATGCCCCGGAGAGACGGATCTGCCCAAGGTCTAACCAGAAAGCGATTGTTGGAAATGTCATGCGAATCCAAGCGACGTCATCACTATCTCTGTCAACTTCACCCGCATGTATAGCCTTAAACTCACGGCAACTGACAACGGTTTCAAATCGCAGGCTGGACCCTCCAAAGGAAGGAGTTGTTTACGATTCTATCCAGCATGAAAACTTGTCAGCAGAATTTCCCTAAGGAAAACTACCAGAGGGAATTACGTTGACGGAGTGTGAAGAAGTACCATTTTTTAACACGACAGTTGTAGAAAACGAAGACGATACCGATTTCATCACGATCCTAAATGATAAGGCAAAGAAAGCCGATGCAGGAGGCATTGTGAAGATATATGATTTACAATTGTCAAACCAGGTGGATCTCAACGCCGAGAAGCTACAAGAAGTTTTCATGAAGTTAGAAGACACGGATCTAGCCTCGCGGCACACTACCTACAGAACAAAGGGAGAGCTAACGACCACACATGCGCTAGGGTCAGCTGCTTAGTGCCCGATCGGATTTTCGTCAGGAGGAGGTCTGGCACATCGCTATCTCGATGAACGGCCAAATCCGTTGGGGAACTTCTTCCGTGAAGAGACAGCTAGAACAGAACTAGGTGCTGCTGCAAGTCCTCTGCACCGCATTCGACAGAGACCATTGGGAGCTGTTCATTCTACAACAACCCACATGCAGTTGGGAGAGTGCCTGCTTGCAACTGATGCATAAACCGCTCTTCACCACTCTCAAAAGAATGCAACGACTGCTGCAACCGATCTTCACCGCTTCCAGCAAGAAGGACCCCGTTCAGTTCACCTACAATTGTGGAGAGCCAACACTGCAAGACGAACTCCAAACGAGCAAGATGAAACTTTTAGGCACCTGGTTTTTAAGCCCCTTTAGAGTTTCCCGGAGGGTACGACACACTGTACAGCTAGGCCCTCCAGATTTGGTTACGACCGTGGGTGGTGTTTTTGCATAGTTAATGCACTTTCACCCTCTTCTAAAAAAACCCCCAGGTTAAATCACGCCCTATTATTTCTCAAAAAATACTCTATAGGAAATGAGATATGTGGATAAATTCCACACCCTTGCTAATTTACTGTTACTGCATTCAGGGTGGAAGAGAAATCACGCAGAATCTTAAGACCTCATTGAATAATGGTAGGGTTCAAATAATTCAAAACCTTTTATTTTCCACCTAAATTCAGGGGAGCTACTCTTGGAAAATAAGCACTGCTACCAGCCACCCACCTGCCCCTTCAATGAGTCAACCTGTTCCTGTGGCGTCTGGCCGAAATCGGCTGGCTGGCGCGCGAATGCGCCACATCAGCGATGTAGCATCACAGGGTGTGTTGCGTTCGTGGCTGGTTTGGCTCGGCTGGGGAATCGAGCCCCAAGCCGCGGCTTTGCTTTACGTGGCGTGCCAAGAGTTTCGCGTTCACGGATGCGATTCGGCCCTCGATCGCTCCGAGTCGTGAATGTGTTATAGAGAGAGTGCGTCTCCAGGCGTCCCGAGTCTGGTTTACAGCTCCTGTTTGTAGAACATTATACAACACATACCCGTAAACCAACCTAATTGTTGACCCTTTATTGGTCAATTTCGGCAGCTGGTATGGGAACTACCCAAATGCAAAATGCTGCATTCCCGCTCACACTCATCCAGCGCACCGGGGCAACTCCCCGCAAGGTCTATGTGGAGCAGGAGGAGCGAGCGATTTATCCCGTGCTTGCGGTTTGTTCTCCGTGACCCGTCCGTTCGGCTCGTATTGGCGCAACCCATGCAGCTGCTCCCTCTCCCTCACCACCACCATATTCTCGTCCCCCAACCCAACCCCCCAAAATCCCATCCCAGCCACCACTGTCATGACTCATGAGTCATGCCCCTCCCTTCCCTTGACCAATGACCACCACTCCGTCTGCAGTTACGCGGCGGCCCCTCACCTTAGTTTACCCCATCCCACCCCAAGCTCCTGTTCCTGCGCCCCAGTCCCTAAAATGCTTGCGTGGCGTGCTGCTGGCCCTTGTGCGCCCCTGCGCGCGCCTCGTCCGGTGGTGTTACCCTCAGTTGGTCCCTGGCTCACTCACCAAGCAAGCACCAAACCAAGCAGGCTACGCATGCAGGTCCCATCCCATTCCATCCATCCCATCCCATTCCATCCCCAACGCAACCAAGCCGAGTGACGATGGCCGCAAACGCCTCTCCTGGAATCGTAGCACCGCCCAAGTTACTTGCATTCTTGCTTGTCTGACGGATCCCATACTAGTCCCCTCTCTATAGCCAAGACCTAGGGTAGGGAGGAAAAGAGATACAGGGACAGTGAGAGAAGACGTCTCATTGATTGGCCGTTGGGGCGTTTGGGCAGTTACTCTGGAATGGCAAGAGGAGCCGAGAGGTTGCGCTTAGTTGAGTTTTTTGCGCCCTGTTTAGCATCAAAGCACAGCCCGCGTGCATCTTCGAGAAAGAAAAGCTGACATGAGACACTTGCGCCACGAGGAGCTTATAGTCCGCGCGCATCTTTATCATTTAGGTTTTGAAGCGCCACGATTGTTTCGCCTTGGCTCGTGCTCTAGTGCTTGTGCGCGATTGTCTCTAGGATCACCGCAGGGTCGCGCGCTAGTTCATCCGCCGTCTCTCCTCCATACCTCCTTACCTCCATACCTCGTGGAGGCCGACAGGGACAACTCTGCTGCTGCCGTCGACTTTGCGTCGCTAATCTGCTCGTTAAAGCCCCCTCGCTTCAACATGCCTGCTGGAGTCTGCTCGTTACAGACGGCTAAGTGACGTCCGCATCTTCCGGCCTGGGGCTTGACCTTATCGTGAGTGAGAGACCAGTCCAATGTTCATGTTTCCAGCGTCATACGCGTTGCGCGCCGAAGCGAAGCGCGGCGAGGCGCAATTGTACCATCCCGGTGCTGGTAGACTTGTGTCGTTCCAGGGAAAAAGGCGCTGTCTGTGGAAGCGCAATTGGCGCGAGGAATAGCAAAGCGCACACAGCTGCCGCGCTGTTTGTCACAGTCATAATCGATTGGGGCGTCATCAGGCGTGCAATTATCAAAAGGAATTCACCCGTGGTCCGTTGAGGCGCCGCGCGTGAGGCCATCGACGCCTAGTACGCGCACGCGCGAGCCTTGCTGCTAAGAACCTCCTCCACTCCTCCCATGTGCCTCGCCTATGTCTCTCCAACTCCTTACCGCTGCGAATGAGTGCCCAATACTCACGACTTCCCCGCACACCTCGCGCAATACCATACCCTGTCTTTCCGCACAATTGCCCGGTTCCCGTGCGTCATGGAGCTTTCCCCATGCATCCCCGTTTCTGATGCATCGTGTGTACACCAAGTCCGTGATATCCCCTAGTTCCTTACCATAACATAAAGTCTCCGTTTTTTTTCCTCATCTCGTCTCATCCCGACTCCTGTCTCCTCCCTCCCGCTCCCCGTTTCCCGCCCCCAGCGGCTGTCTGTATCAGCATGGCGCTCTCCCGCTCCGCGTCCCCGGCGCCGTCGCGCGTATCCGGGCGCATGTTCCGCCCCTCACTGCCCTCCGCGGGCTCCTTCTTCTCCGCGCGCTCCTCCTCTTCCTCCGCCCGCGCGTCTTCCCCCTCGTCCTCCTCCGCTCACTCTCACACCGCTGCCGCAAGCGCCACCAGCGCAATGGCTTCCACCGCCGCTGCTGCGCCCATGGGTCCGCCGGCATCCCTCATGCCCCCCGCGTCCCTCCCGCGCCATTCCTCCCCCGTGCGCTCCTATTCCTCCTCCCACTCTGTTCCGACCACCCCCCGCCGATCCAACCTCCAGCAGCTCGCGCAACTCATCGCCTCCCCGCAGCTTGCGCGGGCTCAGCATCCCGCGCCACCCCCTCCGCACCCCATGGCTCTCTCTTCTTCCGCCAACGTTGGCCCTTCCCCGTCAGGTTCCCCCCGAACGAGTTCCCCAATTCCCAGCTCCCCCAAGCACAGCTATCCGCAGGCTTCTTCCCCCCATCCCGCTTCCCCTCATCCGAGTTCCCCACGCCATAACCCCCCCTATGCGCTGTCCGCATTTCCGGGAAGCGGGGGCTCTTTCTCCCGTCCAATCTCCCCCGGCCCCGCGCGTCCTGGCACCCCGCGGACCGCGTCTTCCGCCTCTAACTCGGGCGCGAATTTTGTCGGGGGAGCGTTCGGGCCCACCCGAGGAGTTCCGGGAATGATAACAGTCGCGACTTCCGTTGCGCCCCCCACGCCCATGAACGGCGGAGGAGGGGGAGGAGGCGGAGTGGGGGGATCTACGACGGGGGGATACTCGGCGCAGTCGTCCGTCTTAGCCGCGCCGCCGACGTATGCGCGCTCCAACAGCCACACCATCGGCCACAGCACCACGGCGGCGGTTTCTGCGGCGGTTGCGGCGGCGGCGGGAGCGGCGGCGCACGCGCACCCGGGACACGTGCACGGCGCAGGAGGACCGCAAGGGGGGCCGCACTTTTACGGGCACGTCGGGGGGGTCCCCTCGTCCCCGTCTGCGTCCTCCGCTGCCCTCCGCCCCCACGACCACCACCACCATTACCCGTCCGCCTCCGCTGCCGCTTCCCCTGTGCCCTCCGCTTCCGCCGCGCCCGCGAGCGCCACTCCGCCCGGCAGAACGCACTCGCTTTCCTCAGCGCAGCGCCGGCTGCTGTCGTCCGTCGATGCGCTGCTGGCCGCTGCCGCCGTGGCAGGCGGCGTGGGGAACATCGGCAGCAGCAGCACCCCTGACACGTCAGCATCATCATCGCGCGCGGCTCGAGCCGCCAGCATATCGGCAGCGGCGCTTTCGTCATTTTATCCTCCTAGCCCCAACAGCAATGGTAGATCGACGGCCACCGTGTCTGCCGTTCCGCCTTCCGTCATCCCCTCTCCCCCGTTCAAGCCCGCTTCCCCTCCCCTGGCTCCGCTACCAGCTCTGGTCCTCCCCCCTATCCGCATCCCCGCGCGGCAATCCCCAACTCCCTCGGCCTCCGCCGCGTCCCCGCGCGGCCCTTCCGCATCCGCGTCTACTTCCGCAGCCTCCGCCGTCCCCCAGTCTCCTCTCCGCATGGCCTTTGCCTCCCCGAGTGGCGGCGGCGGCGGCAGCAGCGCCAATGCAAGCGCGCCGAGCAGCGACAAGCGCGCGGCTGCTGCTTCAGGACACGTGGCAGCTCCTCCGCAGAGGAAGGAGACGAAGCCCGCCGATCAATACGTACCGTACCACACCCTGACCGGACCTCCTCAATCCGCTGTCGCAACGGCGGCGGTGGCGGCGGCGGCGGGGACAACGCAGCCTCAAGCACACGCAGCTTCCGGCGCAACAAGCGGCGAGACATCCGCAACGACAGCCTCCAAGACGGCAGTAGCACGAGGTGCTCCTGGCGGCGCACCAAGCTCCGCCACCATCGGAGGCGCTCTGGCAGCAGCCGCAGCAGCGGGAACGGCGGCGGCGCCGGCGGCGGCGAGGGGAGTGGACTCCGCGGCGATGGCGGGAAGCGGAAGCATCAGCAAGACGTGGATCCTGGACGCGGCGGGAGGCGCGGGGATGGGCGGAGGGTCTATGGGCAGTGCCACGTCAGCAATGGCGGTGGGGGTGGTGGAGGATCCGATGCCTAACTGGGACCCCACGGACGACCGCCTTAGCAGCGTCGCCGGCAGCGACAAGGTCGCGCCTGGGGGAGGCATGTCTGCGGATAAGCGCGGCGGCGCGGGAGGGGGAGGAACGGTAACGTGGGGCGGAGTGATCGGCGGAGGCGGAATGGTGGACCGGCGGGAGGTGGCGCGGAAGTGGGTTGCTGGACACGCGGCGCCTGGGGAGCAGGGACCCATCAGCGGAGGCGGCGGAGGGATTGGCGGAGGAGTTTGCGGAGGCAGCGGCATGGGCGGGGCGTACGGGAACGCTTTTTACCGCATGGGGCGCACGCGCGCGTGGGCGACGCGGCGGGCGGGCACCGCGGTGCTGCGGCACGGCGCGCTGGTGTGCCTGCGGTGGGGGAAGGACAAGCTGCTGGCGGCCGTCGAGGCCAACGGACGGTGAGCTTAGCTTAGCTTAGCTTAGCTTAGCTTAGCTTAGCTTAGCTTAGCTCAGTTGGAGATAATTTTGTACTTCCGTTGAATCACGATCCTTCTGATTGACGGCTTTTAACGAGGCATCCGTTACGATGTGCGCGCGTTAGGCACTCACGTGATTGTCTCTCTCTTTCTCTTGCGCGCCGTCTCCCCCCCTTCGCCGGCACTCCGCCAAAGGTGGGAGCTCGGCGCTGTGCCGCTCCCCGCTCTCGACGACTCCGCGCAGTCGCCAGACGCGGCCACCGCGGTTGGCGCAGGCGCGCGTGCTGCTGCGGGCGGAGGCGGCGGAGCCGCGGGAGCGGAACCCCCCGCAACATCAGCATCGCCGTCATCACTACCGGCCTCGGCGGTGCCAGGGTCGTCGTGCGGGGGAGTGCCGCTCGAGGGCGTGTTTGTGCTGGTGTGCTTCGGCGGCGGGCGCGTGGGGCTGCGCTCCGTTGCCGCGGACGGGCGCTGCCTCTCCGCCACTTCGTCGCTCGCCTCCGCGCACTACTTCGCGGGATGGTACGGGGCGGGGGTCGGGCGAAGGAATGGGGGTTGGGGAGGGGGGTGAGGAGACAGGGGGAAGTGATAGGCAGGGAAGGAGCGAGGGAGGGTAAGATAGCATGCGAGAAAGGAAGGAGAAGGGACGCGGATGGTGGAATGGCCTCCAAATCGCCTGCCTTGCTATGCGGCAGTCTCCCATGCTCTCCCATGCTCTTAAGTGCCCACTTTTTTCCTGTCTCACCACTCCCCCTTGCTCGCCCCTCCCTCGTTGCTCTGCGTGCCTTGCCCCGCACCCCCCCCTCCCCCCCCCTCAGCATCCTTGTTCCGTCCTCTCACACTTCTCCCTGTCTGCCCCTCTCCCTTTCCCCCCACCCTTCCTTACCCCATTCCTCCCTCCCACTCCTCTCCCCTCCCACTCCTCTCCCCTCCCACTCCTCTCCCCTCCCACTCCTCTCCCCTCCCACTCCTCTCCCCTCCCACTCCTCTCCCCTCCCACTCCTCTCCCCTCCCACTTCTCTCCCCTTCCGCTCCTCTCCCCTCCCGCTCCTCTCCCCTCCCTATCTCCCCCGCCTCCCCTTCTCCCGCTTCCTGCACCCCTCCCTGTGCGCGCATCAGGTGTTTCCAGGAGACCGAGGTGTGGGCCATGCCCCCGGACCTCTCCTCGCTCCCCACCCCCCCCGCCGCGGACAAGGGGGGAGCGGGAGGCGCGCAGGGGCCCGGGCAGCCGCCGCCGCCGCAACAACCAGGGGCGGTCGGAGCAGGGGCAGGCGGAGGAGGCGGGGGGGCGGGGGGAGGAGGAGGGGGGGAAGTGGAGGTGGGGGGATGGTGCGAGGAGCTGGGAGGGGTGCTGGAGGGTGCGGTGCTGCTGAGCAGCGTGCTGCATCCAACGGTGGTGATGCAGGTACACGTGCAGGGCGTGGCGGCGCTCTCCCACCGCTCCTGGCGCCACACCCAGAACGAGGCCAGCGCTGCCAACAGGCTCAGGGGGCAGGTGAGGGGGATGGGGGAGGGACGGGCTGGTTGCTGGGGGAGTGGGTTTTCGGGGAGAGGGTTTTGGGGTAGTGGGGTTTGGGGGAGTGGGGTTTGGGGGAGTGGGGTTTTGGGGGAGTGGGGTTTGGGGGAGTGGGGTTTGGGGGAGTGGGGTTTGGGGGAGTGGGGTTTGGGGGAGTGGGGTTTGGGGGAGTGGGGTTTTGGGGGAGTGGGGTTTTGGGGGAGTGGGGTTTGGGGGAGTGGGGTTTTGGGGGAGTGGGTTTGGGGGAGGGAGTGGGGTTGGGGGAGGGAGTGGGTTTTGAGGGAGTGTGGTTTGCAGGAGTGGGGTTTGGGGGAGTGGGTTGCTAAGAAAAGGGGGCATCAGCTCCTGCCCTGGCTTGCTTGTGCCAACTGCCTCTGATTTCAAGGATTCTAAAGTTTCGGCTGTTGGCTCCTACTCTTGATCCTGTTTGTCATCTGCTGCTGCCTTTGGAGTCCTGATATCCTCCCTTCTACAAGTCTCTCCATTTCCTCTCCTAACCTCCCACCCCTCCCCTCTCCCAATCTCTTCTTCCCAATCCCCAAGCCTCCTCCCCTCCCCTTCTCCCAATCCCCCCACCCTGACCGCTCTCTCTCGCCCCATCTCTCCCTGTCCCCCCCTCCCTCGCCCTTCCCCAGGTGCTCCAACTGAGGGACAGGGTGCGGCTGTTAGAGGCATCGGAGACAGTGGCAGCCACGGCAGCAGCAGCTGTCGCAGCAAGGGAGGCGGGGACTGGGGCAGGTGGCACCTCACTGCCCGTGCTCCTGTGCTCCTGTTCCGGCAAGGCTGCAGGAAGTCGTGACGGGAGGGGCAATGCTGCTGCTGGTGGTGCTGGTGGTGGTGGCGCTGCTGCTGCTGCTGCTGCTGATGCTGCTGCTGCTGCTGCAAGTGCTACTGGAGGGGGTGGTGGTGGCGGTGCTGCTGCTGCTGGTGCTGATGGGAGGTGTCTGACTTGTGGTCTGTTCGTGGCCACTGCTGCTGCTGCTGCCGGGGGCAACAATGCCTTCATCACCACCATTGCGAATCTTAAAGCCAGAGGTAGGCTGGTTCTCCAAGCGGCCTAGCAATGCCAGGCTGTGTTTGTAAGCCTTTTGCTGGTCTGGTCTTGTTGTTTGGAGAGCATTGCCCTTTCTTTCCTTACCCTTCTGCTCCCTTTCTTCTCACATCACATGCACTCGTTTTCCGCTGCTGCTTTCTCCTCCCCTTCCTTCCACGCCTGCTTTCCCCTCTCCCCTCCCTTATCTCCAATCCCGCTCTCTCCTTTCCCCTCCCCCTTCCCTCGACCTCCTCTCCTTCTGTTGCCCTTAACGTATGCCTGATTTTTCTATTTATCTTTCCATTTCTCTCCTGAGCGCCATCTGGCTTCCACTTTCTCTCCCTCTACCTACCCCCCTCCAGTGTCCCAGCTGGAGGAGGAGCTAAGGGCCAAGACCCATCTCTCCACCAACTCCTCCCCCGCGCCTTCCATCGCCTCCTTCTCCTCTTTCTCATCCTCCTCTTCCTCCGCCACCTCCGATTCCGCGCGCGGGGGCTTCCCCCACTCCGCCTCCTCGCTCCGCCCGCCGTCCCTCCCCCCGGCGCTGGCGGACCTGGAGCGCCGCGCACTGCAGGCGGAGGCGGAGAAGGCGGCGCTGCAACAGCAGATAGAGGAGCTGCTGGCGGGGAAGCGGTTGGCGGAAGCGGGGCTCCTTGCGGCCAAGAGAGCGGCGGAAGCGGAGGCGGAGCGGGCGGAGCTCGCGCGCAAAGCGCTGGCGCAGGCGGAAGTGAAACGGGCGGCCACGCGCAGGGCGGAGGAGGAGGCGGACGAGCGGCGGAGCCAGCAGCGCGCGGGGAATGCGAGCAGAGAAAGGGGCAGGTGGCGCGGAGAGAGAACCACGGAGCGGGCGGGTGGAGGTGGGGAGTTTGGCGACGGTAGGGGGAGTGGGATGGCGGGCGGACGCGCAAGGAGAGGGGAGGAGGCGGAGGCGGAGACGCAGGCAGAGGCGCAGAGGGTGGAACTGATGGAAGAGCTGAAGAGAGAGGCGGAAGAGCTGAGGAGACGGCTGAGAAGCATGGAGGGCAAGGTGAGTGAGTCGCTGGGAGGGCAAGGTGAGACTCATGTTGACCCTAAATCCTTCCTCCCTTCCCTCTCTCGCGTATTAACGTGCACTGTGTATACACGTAGCTCTCCTACTTGCGCGTTCACTCACTCACTCATTCTGCCTGTCTTGCCCACATCAGGCGTCAGACGGCATGCTGGGAGCTCTGCAGCACAAGATAGAGCGGCTGGAGCGCATGCACGCACACCCAGGGGGGGCGGACGCTGCTGCTGGTGCTGCTGCTGCTGCTGCTGCGGTTCAAATGCCACCACCATTGCCATCATCGATACCACCATCCAAACACCTTCCCCGTGCAGCTTCAGCTTCAGCATCCCACCGGCAGTCATTCTCCCCTCCACCGCACTCTCCCCCTCCTCTTCCCCTCTCCGCCAACCATCCTTCCGCCGCGGCTGGGTCCCCCCCTCCCCCTCTCTCCCTCTCCTCCGCCGCTTCCCCCTCTTCCAGCGCTCGTTCCGCGCACACGGAGGGCGGGGGCTGGGGAGAGGCGGACGGGCGGAGGGAGCGGGAGGGGGGAAGGCGGAGTACCCAGCGAGAGGAGCGAGAGAGGGCGTCTGAGTGGAGTCAGAAGTCGGCTCATGAGGAGGGACGGAAGGCGTGGGAGAGGGAGCGGGAGGAGCGGAAGCGGCAGGAGGAGGCGGAGCGTGAGAGGGAGAGGGAAAGGGAGAGGGAGAGAGAGGGGGAGCGCGGGCGAAGGATCGCAGAGAGAATCCTGGAGAAGGAAAGGGAGAGGGAAAGAGAGAGAGCGAGGATGATGAGGAGGCTGAGGAGCCCGCAGGAAGCAGCGGCGGCAGAGGCCGCAGCGGAGGAGATGCGAGTGCGCGTGCACCAGGGGAGCGACAACCTTGGGCTGGACGCCTTCTGCCGCATGCACAGCCAAGGGAGCTTGCATGGCAGCATGCAGGGGAGCCTCCAGGGGAGTCTGAAAGGGAGGCTAGGGGATGTTATAGGAGGTGTCAATGGCGGGAGTGGCAGTTGGGGGGGAGGAGGGGGAGGGGGAGGGGGGAGGGGAGGTGACGGTGGTGGTGATGGTTGTCATGGGGGTGGGAGAGGAAGAGGCGGCGAAAACGACAGTAGCAAGGAAGATTTTGGCAGTGGTCGTGGCTCTGCTGCTGCTGCTGCTGGCAGCAGCGGTAGAGGGCTGGCACGACAGGCACCAGCAGGAGGAGGAGGAGAAGAAAGGGGTGGAGTACGGTGCAGTGTGGAGGAGGGCGTGCTGAGCTCGCTGTTTGAGCCCGTGCTTCAAAAGAGGTCCGAGAGCTCGTGTGACGGGGACGAGTGTGACTCTATGGGGCGAGTGAGGGGGAGGGGGAGAGGGAAGGGGGAGGAGGGAGTGGGAGGGAGTGAGGATGAGAGTGCGGTGGATGAGGAGTTAGAGGAGGCGAGGACGGAGCATGGATGGGTGCTCAAGGCTGTGATGGGAGGGGAGGAGAGAGAGGGGGAGAGGGAGGAGGAGAGCGAGAGGGAAGAGGAGAGGGAGAGGAAAGAGCAGAGGGAGAGGGAAAGGAGTGGGTGGAGCTGGAGGCATGGGAGCAAGGAGGAGGGAAGGGTGAGTGAGGTGGAGAGGGAGTGGACGGCCTATGCAGGAATGGGCACGTCTGGTGGGAGGGTGGAGGCGTGGGAGGGGTGGAAGAGACGGGAGGAGAGTAATCAAGCAGACGTAAGACCGGTTGCAGCTTCATCTGCATCCGCTGCAGAAAGCGCACCAGTCGGAAGGCCGTGGAGTGCTGCGGCTGCTGGATCAACGAGGGCTGAGGCGGGTGGTGGCGTTGCAGGCAGCAAGGCAGGTGTCCGCACTTACACTGGTGCTGCTGCTGCTGCTGCTGGCTCTGGTGCTGCTGCTGCTGCTGGTTCTGGTGCTGCTGCTGGCAGTGCTGGTGGCAGCTCGGTGGCAGGAGCAGAGGATGTGGGGGATGGAGGAAGGGGAGGTGAGAAGCGGACTGGCGGATGGGGGAAATGGTCCAAGGGGTCCCGAGGCAGGGAGGAGGCAAGTGGTGGTCTTAGCAACGGAGATGCCTGCAGAATTGGCAGCGACGCAGCAGCAGAAACAACAGCAGGCGCAGGCAGAGGAACGGCAGCAGCTGCAGCGGATTTCAGGGCTGGAAAACAAGGAAGCACCCAGGAGCATTCGAGCCGCGGCATAAGCAGAGGGAGCAGCAGGGGCAAGTGGTCGGCTGGCGGTGGTGGTGCTAGGGAACAGGCCACTGGGGAGCGTGCAACAGGGGAAAGAGGAACGGTCGGGAGAGGAGGGGTGAGCAGCAGCGGCAGTGACAGGGCAGATGGCAGCAGCGGTGGCACTAGCAGCATGGCAAGACCAGCAAACGGCGCAACCAGAAGCACTGGCGAATCCCAATCCATGCCTGTTTCTCCCCGCCTGACTTCCGCCCCTGCTGCTGCAGCAGCTGGTGCAGATCGAGCAAGGGAAGGGATGTCCAGAGCATCTCAAAAGGCGGCACTCAGAGGGGGGAATGAAGGGGCGCCTGGTGAAGCTGGTGAGGGTTGGGATCTGCGACACGGACGTGTGGTGTTGTGTGGGGGAGATGCAATGGAGGGGAGGGAAAGAGGCAGAGAGCAAGAGCGGCTGGGGCATGGCTGGCCGAGTGCAGATGCTGCTAGTATTGCTTCAACTCTTGAGGCGGCTCAGAAGCCAGCACCAGCACCAGCACCAGCAGCATCAGCATCAGCATCAGAATCTGGAGTCACAACGCCTTATTTATCTCTCACCACGGACTCTCGCATTGCAGCTGGTAGCAGACGGGTGGCCGAGCCCTCAGCTGACGTCTCTGCTGCTGCCCCCATCTCCTCCTCCTCGCCTCCAGTGCCTTATTTATCCCCTCCCTCCCACTCCGTTGCAACAACAACATCAGCAGCAGCAGCAGCAGCCGCAGCAGCCGCAGCAGCAGGTGACTCTGAGGGAAACCATCCAAGCACAGTTCGAACTGCTGCTGCTATATGCAGCAGAGGTATTGCAACCAGTGACGCCGCAAGCTCACCTGCAAGTGTTGCCACCAATCCAAGCAGCACTGCCACCACTGCCACCGCAAGCAATACGAGCACTCTGGGCGCTACTGGCACTACGGCGCCCGGAGGCCGGTCCTCTCTGAGTGCGTCGCTAGCAGCCACGGACCTGGGCCCCTCCCTCAAGCAGCGCATCCTGCTGCTGCAGCAGCGAATGAACGCTATGCAGGCCGCAGCAACTGCTGCAGCAGCTGCAGCAGCCGCAGCGGCTGCACCTTCCTCCTCCGCTCCTTCTGGCTCCGGTCGGTTATCACCCACCTCAGTTCTACCCTCCCAGGGTGTTACCGGCACCAGCAGCGCCACCAGCTCTCCTGGTACTGTTTGGTTGAACGGTGGTGGTCAGGGTGGTTCGGCCCCTCTCTCCCCTGACCTGAGAGTGCACAGCGGAAGGAGTTTGAGTATCACCAGCAGCAGCAGCACGAGCACCAGTGCGACTGCTGCTGCTGCTCCTGCCAGCAGCGGCAGCAGTAGTAGTGGTGGTGGCAGCGGCGCCAGTGGTGGCGGTAGCAGTGGTGGCAGTGGTTATGTTGGCGTCCCTGCGAGTCAGAGCAACAACGGAATTGGTAGGGCGACTGGCAGCAGTGCCATTGGCAGTGGCAGTGGTGGTTCGATGGTTGGGGAGGCAGGCAAGGCACGAGGTACATCGGTTGTGCGGCAATACTAGCAGATGGGTAGTGGATGGTGAGTGGATGGGGATGGGGCCTGCTGGGAGGAACGTGATGTGATGCGAGGCGTGACGAAGACAGGGTGCTGCCAAGAGCAAGGCCAACTCGTTATGGGCACCGCTCATCCTGCCATTCCTCACTCTCCTCCCTTCCCCATCTCTCCCCCCACCACCCACCCATCCCCCACACCCCCCCCCTCCCCCTCCCCTCCTTCCTTCCCCTAACGCTTTCTTTCTCTCATGCCCTATACCATCTGTTATGGGGATCACTCCCACCTGCATGTTGTGTGTTTTGTGGGGTAGGGGGCTGGATTGGAGTGAGCAGTGTGTGTTTGCACATGTTTGTATGCATAGAAGGAAGAGAAATGCAGGAATTGTGGAGAATTCGGATGACTGGAGTGGGGTGGCAGAAGGTGTTGGATGGTGGATAGGTAGTTAGGGAAGGAGGGTGTGGTGGGTGAGGGGTGGTTGAAAGGGGGGGCTGTCATTGAGTGAGTGAGACACACATATGGCCGTTATGTTCACAGTTTTGTGACTAATACCGTATTAGCCTGGATATAAGACCCATGGGTCTTATCACATACCGTTGAGAAATAATCCAAATGGTCCTAGATCCAGGGGCAAAAAACTGGGTTACCATAAGATAAGCGCCTTATAGAAGACCCAGGGTCTTCTATTACTAGGGGGTCTTATATCTGGGCGTTTACGGTAAGTAGAATCGATACCTCGCAAAGATGCTTGTATGGTACCTCGCAAAACCATAGAAGTGAGCTCTACTTGTTGTGCTTGTCCCATAATAAAACCAACAGATTCTTGCAAAATGGTACAGAAATACGTACAATAATCACAGCAGCATAAACAAAGCTCAATAATCCATTGAAATCCTAGCATTGGCTCAGAGGTCCACTAGAGCAATACCGGTAAGTAAAAAATTCTCAACTCCCAACCGTGTCTTCAAACCAGGCACATGATTAGAGCAGGTAATGCTCCGCGCTGCTGCGGCAGCAGGACGCACACATGTCACCACCCTGCCATGCCATGTGTCACCTCCCTCCCTCCCAGATGCATGCCCCATCACCTGCCCTCCAGCTTCCTCTCCCACTCGCGCGCCTCCAGGTCCTGCTCGGCCATGTCCTTGGCTGTGGTATAGATCACCTTGTCCTCCGACACCACTGTGCTGCGCGCCTGCTCCCGCGCGTTCGCCAGCTGGAGGGGAAGTTGGGCGGGTGAGGGGGGAGGTGGGGGTGAAGAGAAGGATAATCAGTGGGGAACGCTGTACATCACATTGTTCTCTGAAACCGCTGTGCTGCGCGCGCGCCTGCTCGCGCGCATTCGCCAGCTGGCATGGGGTGGGGAAGGGGGGAAGGGGGGCAGAGGGGTGAAGGGAAAGGGAGTGAGGTGACTTTTGAGCCGACTCCAAAGACTGCTTACACACGTTCGCCAGCTGGCATGGGGTAGGGAAGGGGGGAGGAGAGGGGAAGAAGGGGCGGGGGGGGAGGTTTGAAGGGAAGGGGGATCAGAAAAAAAATGCTGTGAACCGCCTTCCCCTACGACAGACACCACTGAGCTGCGCGCCTGCTCCTGCGCGTTTGCCAGCTGGTATGGGGTAAGGAAGTGGGGGAGAGGGAAGGGAAAGGGAATGCTGTAGAGCAGCCTGTCCTTCAACATCTCTGTGCTGCACGCTTGTTCCAGGGAATTTGCCAGCAGTGTTTGGTAGGGGGGGGGGGGGGGGGGAGAGGGAAGGTAAAGGGAATGGGGATCAGAGTGGAATGACAAGAGAGTGGGGTGTGTGGAGGGGGAGAGTGGGGGGGGAATAGGAAGGGAATGCCTGTAGATCACCCGATGTTCCCTCACCAATGTGCTGCGTGCCTGCTGCGATGCATTGGCTTGGCCGGCTAGTAAGGGCCAGTGAAGGGAAAGAGCAGGGATTGAAGGAGAACGAAGGGGAACGAAAAAGAAGAAACAGGGGGTTGGAAGGGGAGTGCAGGAGAAGGGGAGGAGGAGGGGGCATGAAGCACGCCCGCAGAACTTTGCCTGCCACCTTTGCAATAGTTGAACCGACCCCTCGCTGCTACCTCCATCTGCTATTACAAAGATTGGATTTTGAGACGTCTCAAAAGGAAATTACTCACCCTCGCTGCTACCTCCATCTGCTACTACAAAGATTGAAAAACTTTGGCATGCAGAACATTGCATACTCTTGCTATCTCCTGCACACCGTCCACCAACTCATGCCTTTGAATTGGACTGAAATGAGGTTACGAAATTATGAGTGTTACGAAATTATTTAAATAAATAAATAAATAAAAACCTCCTCACCTTGCGTCTGAGCTGTGCGTTGGGCTGCGCGAGCTGCTGAGCGCTCTGCTGGCGGCGTGCGTTGCGCTCCGCTATGGCCTCGTTGGCACGCTGCTGCCACAGGTATCGCACTGCAGGGATGGTAAAGAACACCGCCGCATAGCCCTGGGTTGGGGGGGAGGGGGGGGTGGGAGGCGATTTTTTAGGCGCCTCAACAATCTGCCACAGGTAGCACACCGCAGGGATGGTAAATAACACTGCCGTATAGCCTGGGGGGTGGGGGAGGATGGAAGGGGGGGAGAAGGAGAGGGGCAGAGAACGGGAGGGACAGAGAAGGGGAGCGGGATGAGGAAAGGGAGGGAGAGGGGGGTGGGGAAAAATAGAGGGTGAAGGAGAAGGGATGCGAAGGAAGGCAGAAGGGGAAAGTATGAGCAAGGAAAAGGAAGGGGGGGGGGTGTGCGGTAGGAGGGAGAGAGAGAGGCCATTCGGTTGCAATTGGAGCAAGCAGGTTGTGGAGAGCAAGCGGGCTGTGGAGAGCAAGCGGGCTGTGGAGAGCAAGCGGGCTGTGGAGAGCAAGTGGGCTGTGGAGAGCAAGCGGGCTGTGGAGAGCAAGCGGGCTGTGGAGAGCAAGCGTGGGTTACCTGCAGCCATGGCATGAGGGAGGAGATGAGGCTCACAAACTCCACTCCTGCCTCCCGCACCACCGCTGGATCGCTGTGGGGGGACAGACAGACACATACACATACGCATAGACACATACATACACATAGACACATAGACATAGTTAGAAGGAAACTAGACAGGCCCGTGGGGATAGAGGAGCAAAAGGGTTGGTCGGGAGGAGGCGGCATGTGAGAGGGCAGAATGCTTTGAAAATATGGTTAGTCGTTCGATGGCCTACGCTGAGTTGAAACGACATGAGAAGAATTAACCAGCACTCACTAGAGCTCTTTGGTCAATGACACGACCTTAGGAGCGAGGAGACTTCTGAATCGACTCAAAAGAGCTCATTAGAGCTCATTGGTTAATGACACGACCCGAGGAGCGACACAGTAACGCGGCGACGTATTTGGCGTTCCATCGGACTCATTGGTTAATGACACGACCTGAGGAGCGAGGAGAGCCAGACGACCCCCACCACGTTGACCACACCAAGCCCTGCTGCTAGCGTGCGCTTCCATGCTGGCGCCTCACTGGGGGATGGGGAGGGGAGACGGGCGGAGGAGGAGATGGAAGGCGAGGGGAAATGAAAGGGAGAGCGGAGATGAAAGGGCGGCGCGCTAAAAGCTGACCCAACAGCTTTTTTCGGAAACAGACTGCTTAAGTTCTGGGAAATATAAGAGAGGCCAGCTGGGGAGGACAGCTGTCAATTCTTCCATTGTTAGGGATAGGCAGGGATAGGCAGGGATAGGCAGGGCGGGAGGGAGAGGAGAGCGAGGTAGAGGGTCGAGAGGGGAGAGGGGGAGAGAGGCGTGAGAGAAGGGCGAGAGAGGAGCAAGAGAGGGGAGAGAGAGGGGCGAGAGAGGGGCAAGAGAGAGAGGGCGACAGTGAAGGCGAAAGTGAGGGAAGAGTGGGGGAGAAAAGAGAAGGGGGAGAGAGGGGGGCGAAAGAGAGGGGGGAGAGAGCCTAGACCTTGCATGCCTTGCTGTGCTAGCTTGTTCCCACGGTTAACATCAATGCACACACCGCTTGAGAGGGAAAACAAGAGGCGCGTGCACCCCACCTGAAAGTCTACAGGTCCTCAGCAACATAGCGCGCCTGCTGCCGGGGGTCCAGCGCGGGGTTCTGAGACGTCTCAAGACCACATCATTATCACATGGAGACAGCAAGCGAGAGGCAAGAGGCGAGAGGCGAGAGGCGAGAGGTGAGAGGCGAGAGGTGAGAGGCGAGAGGTGAGAGGCGAGAGGCGAGAGGCGAGAGGTGAGAGGCGAGAGGCGAGAGGCGAGATGCGAGAGGCGAGAGGCGAGTGAGGCGAGAGGCGAGTGAGGCGAGAGGCGAGAGGCGAGAGGCGAGTGAGGCGCACCTGAAGGCCCAGAGGTTCTCGGCGAAGTAGCGCGCCTGCTGCAGGGGGTCCAGGGCGGGGTTGAGCTGCACGCGGCGCTGTCCTGCAGCATCGCTGGCCGTGCGCTGCAGCAGCGGGAAGGTGTAGAGGATGTTGCCCTGCCAGACACCCACAGATGGCGCGGAATGGATGGAGATGAAAGGGTGGGGTGGGCGGGACGGGAAGGATGGAGGGGCAAGTGGATGGAGGGGCAAGTGGATGGCACGACATGGTGCTGCAGCGGATGGTACTTTGGTTTGTAGTTGCTGGAGTGCATGGGCGTGGTAAGTCGCTGTGGTTGATTAATCACGTGGGCATGTTTGTTGGAACGACCATTTGCATTGGAGTGGTCACGTGCATGGGCATTCACAAATGCTTCAGCAGAGGATTTCTCACTCAAGGCACCCTGCGGTGCAAGTAGGTGGAGGTGACATGACAGCACACGCACACGAGGAGGGGGGAAGGTAGTTTGCTGGTCAATTATCACATGCACAAGAGTCTGTAACCACCAACCATGCACCACCCATGCACCCATGAATGGCGCATGCCTAGCGTATGGCTGACCCATGCACTTTTGAGTCATGTCTTACCTGTGGGTCTACTTCCGGGCTTCCATCAAACCGCTGCAGCACCGGCAGCATGAAAGACTCGTCCGACTGCGCGTTACACCACATGCACATGCACCATGCACCATGCCACATGCACCATGCACCGTGCACCATGCCATATGCACCATGCCACATGCCACATGCCAAATGCCACATTAACCATGCCACATGCCACATAATCATGGGCATGAAAGGGAGTATTGGGAAAGGTCGATATGAGGCTACACGCTTGACTGGGCAGCAGAATGGTTGTTGCATGAAATGCTGATAGCAGCACAAGAGCAGGCGCTGGAGAGCAGGACATCACACTTCGTGCCCCGTTCAGAATACGAGACTCGATTCCATAACTTGGGACTCCACTGCAACTACACATGCCGCCTGCGCTCAAGCATCATTATCAAATCAATCATGATAACCACACCACACCACGAACATGCATCGCACCGGTTGAGGAAGGGAAGGGACCTGCTTTTAGAGAGTAGACAAGAATCAAGGGGAGCAGGAATGGGGACTCACGGTGTCAGCAGGGAGGTCGAGGAAGGGCGCGATCTCCTGAGCGGCCACCACACCGCCTCGGCTCGCAATCACATCTCCCACCTGGTGGTATGGTGGTGGGGCATGCCGCATGGTTGTTTGTGGAACTTAGAGGCGCTGCTGGCGCTGCTGGTGGCATATAGGGTACGTGTGTGTACCTGGCGATGGTTGATGGTTCATTCATTGGTGGACGGTGGATGGTGGATGGCAGTGCCACAGCCAGCCATGGCCATGCTTTTAAGCCGTGGCTCAAAAGTTGACACTACCATGGCTATGAGGGGGGATGTGTATGGGGATGCACAGGTGGTGTACAGGGGGTGGTGGTAGACCACGGGTGGAGTGAGATTTCAACCAGGGCCATGGAGAAAACAACATCATGCATGGCTCCATGGGGATATGGGGGCATGAGTGCATGTGTGCATGGTGTGCATGTCTGCATGTCTGCGTATGTGCATGTGTGCATTTCTGCATGTGCGCTTTTGGGGGCAAACGCCTCACCAGTTGCCATCTAGCTTCGTCCCTGCCCTCATTGGGGTCGCCATCCCCAAACACGAAGGAGAACACCTGCACTCAGGGCAAGGGAACAGCAACGCACAGCAACACACAGCAACACACAGCAACACACAGCAACACACAGCAACACAGCAACACACAGCAACACACAGCAACACACAGCAACACACAGCAACACACAGCAACACACAGCAACACAGCAACACACAGCAACACACAGCAACACACAGCAACACACAGCAACACAGCAACACACAGCAACACACAGCAACACACAGCAACACACAGCAACACACAGCAACACACAGCAACACACAGCAACACAGCAACACACAGCAACACACAGCAACACACAGCAACACACAGCAAAAAAAAAGCAACACACACACACACAGCAACACACAGCAACACACAGCAACACACAGCAACACACAGCAACACACAGCAAGCAACACACAGCAACACACAGCAACAAACAGCAACACACAGCAACACACAGCAACACAGCAACACACAGCAACACACAGCAACACACAGCAACACACAGCAACACACAGCAACACACAGCAACACACAGCAACACACAGCAACACACAGCAACACACAGCAACACACAGCAACACACAGCAACACACAGCAACACACAGCAACACACAGCAACACACAGCAACACACAGCAACACACAGCAACACACAGCAACACACAGCAACACACAGCAACACAGCAACACACAGCAACACACAGCAACACAGCAAACACACAGCAACACACAGCAACACAGCAACACACAGCAACACACAGCAACACACAGCAACACACAGCAACACACAGCAACACACAGCAACACACA
>BQMB01001895.1:0-56383 GCA_027943415.1 Closterium sp. NIES-67
TTTCCAACAATTCGATCGCGCGTTTGCGTGCCTGTTTGCCGGACATTTTCAGGTGCAGGCGCAGCACTTCTTCAATCTGGAAACCCACGGTGTAGCTGGGGTTCAGCGCGGTCATCGGGTCCTGGAACACCATCGCCAGGTCTTTGCCGACGATCTGGCGACGTTGACGGCTGCTCAGCTTGAGCATGTCCTTGCCGTCGAAGGTCAGCGCATCGGCGGTGACGATGCCGGGATGCTCGATCAGGCCCATCAGCGCCATCATGGTCACGGATTTCCCCGAACCCGACTCGCCCACGATGGCCAGTACTTCGCCCTTGTCCACGGACAGGTCGAGGCCGTCGACCACCGGCACGGCGGTTGCGTCGCCGAAGCGTACGTTGAGATTCTTGATTTCTAACAGTGACATGGGAATCTCCTCAGGCGGCGTTCTTGAGTTTCGGGTCCAGCGCATCGCGCAGGCCGTCACCCATCAAGTTGATTGCCAGCACGCTGAGCAAAATGGTCAAACCAGGCAGGCTCACCACCCACCAGGCGCGTTCGATGTAGTCACGGGCCGAAGCCAGCATGGTGCCCCACTCCGGGGTCGGCGGTTGTACGCCAAGGCCGAGGAAGCCCAGCGCCGCGGCATCGAGGATCGCCGAGGAGAAACTCAAGGTGGCCTGCACGATCAGCGGCGCCATGCAGTTGGGCAGCACAGTGATGAACATCAGGCGCGGCAGACCGGCACCGGCCAGGCGCGCGGCAGTCACGTAGTCACGGTTCAACTCGCCCATCACCGCAGCACGGGTCAGACGCACGTAGGACGGCAGCGACACGATGGCGATAGCGATCACGGTGTTGATCAGGCCAGGGCCGAGGATGGCAACGATGGCCACGGCCAGCAGCAGCGACGGCAGGGCCAGCATGATGTCCATCAGGCGCATGATGGTCGGGCCCAGCAGACGCGGGAAGAACCCGGCGAACAGACCCAGCAGGATGCCCGGGATCAGCGACATCACCACCGACGACAAACCGATCAGCAGCGACAGGCGCGAACCCTGGATCAGGCGCGAGAGCAGGTCACGGCCCAGTTCGTCGGTGCCCAACAGAAACTGCATCTGCCCGCCCTCCAGCCACGCCGGCGGGGTGAGCAGGAAGTCGCGGTATTGCTCGCTGGGGTTATGGGGCGCGACCCACGGGGCGAAGATCGCGCAGAACACGATCAGCAACATAAACAGCAGGCCGGCAACCGCGCCTTTGTTTTTGGAAAAGGCTTGCCAGAATTCTTTGTACGGGGACGGGTACAGCAGGCTTTGATCGACTGCTGACACTGGAGTAGGTGTGGTCATGGTCATGATCTCAGCGCTGGTGACGGATGCGTGGGTTGGCGAAGCCGTAGAGGATATCCACCACGAAGTTCACCAGGATCACCAGGCAGGCGATCAGCAGGATGCCGTTCTGCACCACCGGGTAGTCCCGCGCGCCAATGGCTTCGATCAGCCATTTACCGATGCCGGGCCAGGAGAAGATGGTTTCGGTCAGCACAGCGCCGGCCAGCAGGGTGCCGACTTGCAGGCCCACTACGGTCAATACCGGGATCAGCGCGTTGCGCAGGCCGTGCACGAACACCACGCGTGTCGGCGACAGGCCCTTGGCCTTGGCGGTGCGGATGTAGTCTTCGCGCAGCACTTCGAGCATCGACGAACGGGTCATCCGCGCGATCACCGCCAGCGGAATGGTGCCGAGCACGATGGCCGGCAGGATCAGGTGGTGCAGGGCGTCGAAGAACGCGTCCGGCTCGTCAGCCAGCAGCGTGTCGATCAGCATGAAGCCGGTGCGCGGCTCGATGTCGTAGAGCAGGTCGATGCGCCCGGAAACCGGGGTCCAGCCCAGGCTCACCGAGAAGAACATGATCAGGATCAGGCCCCACCAGAAGATCGGCATCGAATAGCCCGCCAGGGAGATGCCCATCACCCCGTGGTCGAACAGGGATCCTCGCTTGAGTGCCGCGATTACCCCGGCCAACAGGCCCAGGACGCCGGCGAACAACAGGGCGGCCATGGACAGTTCCAGGGTCGCGGGGAAGAGGGCGGTGAACTCGGTCCACACGCTGGTACGGGTGCGCAGGGACTCACCAAGATCGCCCTGGGCGAGCTTGCCGACATAGTCCAGGTATTGCGCATACAGCGGCTTGTTAAGGCCAAGGCGTTCCATTGCCTGTGCGTGCATCTCGGGGTCGACGCGGCGTTCGCCCATCATGACTTCTACGGGGTCGCCGGGAATCATGCGTATCAACGCAAACGTCAGCAACGTGATGCCGAAGAACGTGGGGATCAATAACCCCAGTCGGCGGGCAATAAAACTAAACATCTTGTGGTGTACCTCAATCAGCCGGTTAGGCAGGTTCGGCACCGCCCATGTCGACGGTGCCGAGCGTTTTTCTTATTTACTTCACCTGGGTGGTGGCGAAGTTATTAGTCGTCAGAGGGCTTTGGGTAAAGCCTTCGACGTTCTTGCGCATGGCGGTAAACATTTTCGGGTAGGCCATGGGAATCCACGGTTGGTCTTTCTCGAAAACATCCAGGGCTTGTTCATAGAGTGCAGCGCGCTCAGCGGGTTCAGCGTCAGCGCGGGCCTTGTCGATCAAAGCCTGAAACTCTTTGTTACACCAGCGGGCGTAGTTTTCGCCGTTTTTCGCAGCATCGCAACTCAGGTTCGGCGTGAGGAAGTTATCCGGGTCGCCGTTATCGCCGGCCCAGCCCGCGGACACCATGTCATGCTCGCCAGCTTTGGCGCGCTTGAGCATCTCGCCCCATTCCATGACTTTGATGTTCACTTTCAGGCCGATCTGCGCCAGGTCTGCCTGCATGCGCTGGGCGCCGAGCATCGGGTTGGGGTTGGTCGGGCCGCCGCCGTTACGGGTGAACAGGGTGAACTCGGTGCCTTCCGGTACGCCAGCTTCCTTGAGCAGGGCGCGGGCCTTGTCCAGGTCGCGCTCAGGGTTCTTCAACTTATTGTTGAAGCCCAGCAGGGTTGGTGGATACGGGCCGGTGGCGTCGATGGCGTTGCCTTTGCCATAGAGGGATTCGTTGTAGCCTTTCTTGTCGAACGCGATATTGATCGCGTGGCGCACCCGCGCGTCGCTCATGTACTTGTGGGTGGTGTTCAGGGCGGTGTACGCGGTGGTCATCGCCGCCAATTCCGCCACTTTCAGGTTTGGGTCGGCCTTCACGCTCGGCACGTCGTCGGGCTTGGGATACAGCGCGATCTGACATTCGTTGGCCTTGAGCTTTTGCAGGCGCACGTTGTTGTCGGTGGTGATCGCCAGGATCAGCGGATCGGCCGGCGGCTTGCCACGGAAGTACTCCGGGTTGGCCTTGAAGCGCACCTGGGCGTCCTTGGCGTAGCGGGTGAAGATGAACGGGCCGGTGCCGATCGGCTTGCTGTTCAGCTCATCGGTCTTGCCGGACTTGAGCAACTGGTCGGCGTATTCGGCGGAGTGAATCGAGGAGAACGCCATGGCCAGGTCGGCCAGGAATGGTGCTTCAGGACGGGTCAGGGTAAAGACGACGGTGTGATCGTCGGTTTTCTCTACGCTCTTGAGCAGTTCTTTGAAGCCCATGCTCTCGAAGTACGGGTAGCCCACGGTGGACTTGTTATGCCACGGGTGATTCGGGTCCAGCTGGCGCTTGAAGCTCCAGAGCACGTCGTCGGCATTCAGGTTGCGCGTGGGTTTGAAGTAATCGGTGGTGTGGAACTTGATGTCTTCACGCAGGTGGAAGGTGTAGGTCAGGCCATCGGCGCTGATTTCCGGCAGATCCTTGGCCAGCGCGGGAACCACTTCGGTAGTACCGGGCTTGAAATCCACCAGACGGTTGAACACGGTTTCGGCCGCGGCGTCCGCGGTGACGGCGGTGGTGTACAGGACCGGGTCAAAACCCTCCGGGCTGGCTTCGGTGCAGACCACCAGGGGTTTGGCCGATACGCCGATAGCTGCGCTCAATAGCGCGGCGGCAACGGCAGCTTGTAGCGGGAGCATTTTCATTCAGAGCCCTCTGCAATCGATGGGACCAGACAAGCGTAGACGGCAGGCTCTTCCTGAGCCTGCCGTCTGCCTGGTGCTAATTAAAGAATGTTGAATGGGATGGTGGTGACCAGACGGAACTCTTTGATGCTGCCGTCCGCCTGGAACTCGCTGCCACGGTGCTCCACATAAGTCGCGCGCACGGTCGTGGCTTTGAGTGGGCCGCTTTGCAGGGCGTAAGAGGCGCCTACACCGTATTCCTGATGCTTCTCGCCGTCTTGGGACTGGATGCCGTCGTAGGCGAACTTGGCCCGGCCGTTGTTGCCGGTGTAGTGAGTACCGTCGATACCCCAGCCGCGAGCCGAGTAGGCGTTGAATTTCAAGCCTGGTACACCGTACTCCGCCATGTTGATGGCGTAGGCGACCTGGAAGGACTTCTCGTTCGGGCCGTTGAAGTCCGAGGTCAGGGAGTTGGCCAGGTAGATGCCGTTGGTTTCGTGCAGGTAGTCGAAGTACTCGTTACCGTTCACTTGCTGGTAAGCGAAGGTCAGGCTGTGTGCCTGGTGAGTCAGGCCCAAGGACAGGGAGAAGGTATCGTTGTCGATTTCCCCCATCTCTTTTTTGCCTTCATCGACAGTCTTGTAGTAGTTGAAGCCGGTGGTCAGCCCCAGTTGCTGAGCGTCGCCCAATTCGTGGGTAGCGCCGAAGTAGTACTGGTTCCAGAAGTCTTTTACGTTGGCGGCGAAGAAGCTGGTTTTCAGGCTTTTCAGCGGCTGGTAGTTCACGCCCAGGGTCGATACTTTGTCGGTTTCCTGGGTGCCGTTGCCGTATTCGCTACGGAATTTCGACAGGCTTTGTTCGGTACGTGGCGAAACGCGATCGAAGATACCGCCCTGGAACGACAGGTTGCTGAACTCTTCGCTATTGAAGCTCACACCTTCGAAGCTCGATGGCAAAGCACGGTTGCCGATGGTGTCGACGATGCCGCTGCTGAAGTTCTGGCGACCTGCGGTCAAAGTGGTGTTGGACACGCGGAACTGCACGTTGGCCAGGCCCAGTTAGCTCCACTGATCTACGGCGTTGCCGTCGGAGTCGGCTAGGGTACGGTTGGAGCCGCCCTTGATGTCACGCTTGCTGCGATCCAAGACCAGCGCGTTGTAAACCGCTACTTCTGTCTTGACACCGACAGTGCCCTGGGTGAACCCCGAGCTAGCGTTAAGGATAGTGCCCTGCACCCAGTTGGTACGGTTGCGGTCGGTGCGAGTTTCGCCGTGTTTCTCGTAGGAGAAGGTGCCGCCACGGTATTTGCTTTCATGGGAGTACCAGTTACGCGTGGTGCCGCCCAGGCTGAAATCTTCGATAAAGCCTTTGGCTTCGCTTTGCGCGCTGGTGCCGGCCAATGTCGTCGGAACGAAGTCCTGGCTGGCCGGTTCTGCGTAGGCGGTGGCCGTGATGCTGCTGATGGCCATAGCCAGAAGCACTTTGCTGCTCAGTTTCATGGGTGGAGCTCCTTTGGTTCTCTTTTTTTATGCCGGTCTTTTTAGGTGAACCGGCTATTGGTGTGTAACTCGTTCAAGCTGTTGCAAACGTTTGCCGTAGGAAAAATCCCAATAAAAGGCTGCACGTTTGCAGCAGGGCAGCCTTCGCCCTGCGCAATCCGGTTATTTTCTTATGGGGTAATACTGACGCCCGAGAACACGTTGCGGCCGAAGGGGCTGACTTTGAACCCTTCGACTTTGACGCTTAACGGCTGGTTGACCGTCGAGTGGGCGACGGGCGTGATCGGCACCTGCTGCTTGAGCAGTTGCTGCGCCTGTTTGTAAAGAACAGTCCTTTGTTCACGGTCGGTTACGACCTTGGCTTGCTTGATCAGCTTGTCGTACGCCGGGTCACACCACATCGAGTAGTTGTTCCCACCGATGGCGTCGCAGCTGTAGAGGGTGCCCAGCCAGTTGTCCGGGTCACCATTGTCGCCGGTCCAGCCAATCAGGCTGACATCGTGCTCACCGTTCTTGGTGCGCTTGATGTATTCGCCCCACTCGTAGCTGACGATCTTGACCTTGAGGCCGATCTTGGCCCAGTCGCTTTGCAGCATCTCGGCCATCAGCTTGGCGTTGGGGTTGTACGGCCGTTGCACCGGCATCGCCCACAGGGTGATCTCGGTGCCTTCCTTCACGCCGGCGGCCTTGAGCAGTTCCTTGGCTTTTTCCGGGTTGTAGGCGGCGTCTTTGATGGTGTCGTCGTATGACCATTGGGTCGGCGGCATTGCGTTGACCGCCAGTTGCCCGGCGCCCTGGTACACGGCATTGAGGATGCTTTGCTTGTTCACCGCCATGTCCAGCGCCTGGCGCACTTCAAGCTGGTCGAAGGGCTTGTGACGCACGTTGTAGGCGATGTAACCGAGGTTGAAACCCGGTTTGGTCAGCAATTGAAGGTTCGGGTCGGCCTTGAGCGCATCGACGTCCGCCGGACGCGGGTGCAGGGTTACTTGGCATTCGCCGGCCTTGAGTTTTTGCACGCGCACCGAGGCATCGGTGTTGATGGCGAAAATCAACTGGTCGAGCTTCACGCGGCTCGGGTCCCAGTATTGTTTGTTGGCCACGTAACGGATCTGCGAGTCTTTCTGATAACGCTGGAATACGAACGGCCCGGTGCCGATCGGCTTCTGGTTGATGTCGCTGGCTTGCCTTCCTTGAGCAATTGCTCGGCGTATTCGGCCGACAGAATCGAGGCGAAGCTCATGGCGATGTTTTGCACGAACGCAGCGTCCACCGTGTTCAGGGTCATCACTACGGTATACGGGTCGGTTTTCTCGACCTTGGCGATGTTCTTGTTCAGGCTCATCCCGTTGAAGTACGGAAACTCGGTGGGGTAGGCCTTGCGGAACGGATGATCCGGGTCAAGCATGCGGTTGAAGGTGAACAGCACGTCGTCGGCATTGAAGTCCCGCGTCGGCTTGAACTCCTTGTTGCTGTGAAATTTCACCCCTTCACGCAGATGGAAGGTGTAGGTCAGGCCATCTTCTGAAATATCCCACTTGGTCGCCAACCCAGGTACTACGTTGGTGGCGCCTTTCTCGAACTCGACCAAGCGGTTGTACAGCGGCTCGGCCGCGTCGTTGTCGGTGGCGGTGGTGTACTGCGCTGTATCGAACCCTGCGGGGCTGCCTTCGGAGCAGAACACCAGGCTCTTCTTGTCGGCGGCTTGGCCCATCGTGGCCACAGCCAGCAGGCTGGTGCCAAAAATTGCGGATAGAACGGTGGTATGGCGCATGACGATCCCGATCCTTGTTTGTAGTTGTCATCAGCGAGCAATCGCCCAGCCTTTCGGACTGGGAGACATCACTGATCCCACGCACAGCAAGTGCCTTTCCCATATAGCTACCGCTGCTGTCCTACGACGTTATGGGTCGCGGAGTTCGCAGTAAATGCGCCAAATCGGATTGACCTTGTAGGCAACGGAGTCGCGGACCGCAGTTCGTTGCTGTAGGACGCAACGGATGCGAGCGTGGTCTGTTTCCTACTGGTCTGGCGGATGCAATAACGGCGACGTTATGAAACGTCGCCGTCACTGGTCCTTACTTGCCGCTTACGCTCACGCCATAGAAGGAGTTCAAGCCAAACGGGCTGATCTTGAAGTCCTGTACGGTGTTACGCATGGGTTGATACACCGTCGAGTGCGCGATAGGTGTCATCGGGACTGCATCTTTGAGGATATGTTGCGCCTGCTTGTACAGCTCGGTGCGTTTAGCGACGTCGGAAGTGGCCTTGGCCTCTTTCACGATGCCGTCGAATTTCTTGTCACACCACTTGGAGAAGTTGTTACCGGCCAGCGAATCGCAGCCGAACAGCACGTTCAGCCAGTTGTCCGGGTCACCATTGTCGCCGCTCCAGCCAATGATCATGGCCTGGTTCTCGCCGCCTTTGGAGCGCTTGATGTACTCGCCCCACTCGTAGCTGGTGATCTTGACCTTCAGGCCGATCTTCGACCAATCGTTCTGCAGCATTTCTGCCATCAGTTTAGCGTTCGGGTTGTACGGACGCTGAACCGGCATGGCCCACAGCACGATCTCGGTCCCTTCCTTGACGCCGGCTTCCTTGAGCAGCGCCTTGGCTTTCTCAGGGTCGTACTTGGCGTCCTTGATGGTGGTGTCATAGGACCACTGGGTCGGCGGCATGGCGTTGACGGCCAGTTGGCCCGCGCCTTGGTAGACGGAGTCGATGATCTGCTGCTTGTTCACCGACATGTCCAGCGCCTGGCGTACGCGCAGGTCAGCCAGCGGGTTGGGCTGGTCGCTGCCTTTGACTTTGTCCATGACGTTGTAGGCCACGTAGCCCAGGTTGAAACCAGCCTGGTGCGGCAGTTTCAGGTCCTTGTCTTCGCCCAGCGCCTTGAGGTCGGCCGGACGTGGGAACAAGGTGATCTGGCATTCGTTTTTCTTGAGCTTCTGGATACGCACCGACGGGTCAGTGGTGATGGCGAAGATCAGGTTGTCGATCTTCACGTCTTCAGGCTTCCAGTAATCCTTGTTGCCGGTGTAACGGATGTTGGAGTCTTTCTGGTAGCTCTTGAACACGAACGGGCCAGTGCCGATCGGCTTCTGGTTGATGTCCGCTGGCTTGCCTTCTTTCAGCAGCTGGGCCGCGTATTCCGCCGACTGGATCGACGCGAAGCTCATGGCCAGGTTCTGGATGAATGCCGCGTCCACGGTGCCAAGGGTGAACTTGACGGTGTGGTCATCGACTTTCTCGATATTCTTGATGTTGGTGTCCATCCCCATGTCCGTGAAATACGGGAACTCGGTGGGGTAGGCCTTACGGAATGGATCGTCTTTGTTGATCATCCGATTGAAGGTGAACAGTACGTCGTCAGCCGAGAATTCACGAGTGGGCTTGAAGTACGGGGTGGTGTGGAACTTGACGCCTTCGCGCAGATGGAAGGTGTAGGTCAGGCCATCCGGGGAGACGTCCCAACTGGTGGCCAGGCCAGGTACCACGGCGGTGCCGCCGCGTTCGAACTGGCTCAGACGGTTGAACATGGTCTCGGCCGAAGCATCGAAGTCTGTTCCGGTGGTGTACTGGCCTGGATCGAAACCGGCCGGGCTCCCTTCGGAGCAGAACACCAGGTTAGTCGCCGCATGGGCGAATGGGGCCGCGGCCATAAGGCCCGCGCTCACTAATAACGGAAGGACTGCGTGTTTAAGCATGTTGGCCTCATGATTTGTTGTCATTTTTGGTGGTGAGGGCGACCTCGTGAGTCGGCCTGCCGATACTTATGCAGGCGCCATACCCAATGCAAGACGTTGAGCTGTTGCAAGACGCAAAGAGTGGTACGAGCGTACAGGAATGTCGCAATTATGAAAGTTTTGACATATTTGCGCCTGTTTTGAGGGTTTTTTCGGTGCGCGGCTTGCACCAAGAAAGGCCAACCGAGGCGTCTAGCGCACTCGATTGGGGCGTCACTGTTACTTCTCCAGACTCACGCCATAAAAGGGCGTGAGCCCAAAGGGGCTGATTTTGAAGTCTTTGACTTCCTTGCGCAGAGGTTGGAAAACCGTCGAGTTCGCAATAGGCGTTATAGGTACTTGTTCCTTAAGAATTTTTTGTGCCTGTTGATACCACTTGATGCGCTGCGCGCGGTCGTTGCTCACTTTGGCCTGCTGCACCAGTTTGTCGTACGCCGGGTTACACCATTTGGCGTAGTTGCTGCCCTTGACCGCGGCACAACTGTAGAGCACGCCGAGCCAGTTATCCGGGTCGCCGTTATCGCCGGTCCAGCCGTAAATCATCGCGTCGTGCTCGCCATTTTTGGCCCGTTTGATGTACTCGCCCCATTCGTAGCTGACGATATTGGCGTTGATGCCCACCTTGGCCCAATCCTGTTGAATCATCTGGGCCGACATGCGCGCGTTCGGGTTGGATGCGCGTTGTACGGTCATCGCCCACAGGTTGAGGGTGGTGCCGGGTGCAACCCCTGCTTCTTTTAGTAGCGCCTTGGCTTTGACCGGGTCGTAGGGCGCGTCCTTCAGCGATGGGTCATAAGACCACTGGGCCGGTGGCAGCGCGTTCTGCGCCAATTGTCCGGCACCTTGATACACCGCTTTGATAATCGCCTGCTTGTCGATGGCCATGTCCAGAGCCTGGCGCACTTTCAACTGATCCAATGGCGGATGCGTCACGTTGTAGGCCAGGAAGCCCAGGTTGAAACCGGCTTGTTGCAGCACGCGCAGGTTCGGGTCCTGTTTCATCACCTCAATGTCGGCAGGGCGCGGATAGCCGCTGACCTGGCATTCGCCGGCCTTGAGTTTTTGCAGGCGCGAAGCGGCGTCGGGGGTAATCGCGAAGACCAGGTTGTCGAGCTTCACATCCTCGGGTTTCCAATACTGTTTATTGGCCACGTAGCGAATCTGCGAGTCCTTCTGATAACGCTTGAACACGAACGGCCCGGTGCCCACCGGCTTCTGGTTGATATCTTCGGCCTTGCCGTCTTTCAACAACTGGCCCGCGTACTCGGCCGATTGCACGGAGGCAAAGCTCATGGCCAGGTTCTGCACGAACGCGGCGTCGACGTTGTTCAGGCTGAAGCGCACGGTGTGCTCGTCGAGTTTGTCGACGCTTTTGATCGTGGTGTTCAGACCCATGTCGGTGAAGTACGGCGACTCGGAAGGATAGGCCTTGCGGAACGGGGTTTCGGCGTCCAACAGGCGGTTGAAGGTGAATAGCACGTCATCCGCGTTGAAATCACGAGTGGGTTTGAAGAAGTCAGTGGTGTGGAACTTGACGCCTTCTCGCAGGTGGAAGGTGTAGGTCAGGCCGTCGTTGGATACCTCCCAGCGGGTCGCTAACCCAGGCTCGACCTCAGTGCCGCCACGCTTGAACTGGGTCAGGCGATTGAACACGGTTTCGGCGGACGCATCAAAGTCGGTGCCACTGGTGTATTGGCTAGGGTCGAACCCGGCGGGGCTGGCTTCGGAGCAATAGACCAGAGTGCTGGCGGCCTGGACCATCGGCATAAAGGCCAGCAGGCCGGCGGCGAGGACGAGCGGTTTTAAGGCGATTTTTTCCATGTAGACCCCTGAAGTGGCAGGCGTATGAACGCTGCTCAAGCGTAACGGCGGTGACCGAGGTTACCGCCGTTCGGGGGATCAGGTAAGTGGGCTGTGTGGCGACACTTCGACTACCCGGCGACCGCTACTTCGATTTGAGTGGGCGCATCTTTGTCGATCGTGAACATACTATCCAGTTCATTGCCTTCCCGGATCGTGAAAGTTCTCTTGATGGTCACTTCCACCCCCGGAACGCGGTTGACATCGTTTTCCGGATTGGAGAGGTGCCCTTTGGACGTGATCTCGACTTTCGTTAGATTGTTGGACCGGTCGTGATAGATGTGAAACTGGGTGTCGTCAGCGCCAAAGTAGTAGCCATCCTGCAATACCGAACCGCCGTTCAACTCAATGGTGGCGGGGGCTATTGAGCCTTGATGGGCGACTTCGGAAATGCGTGCACGCAGGTCGTCATCCGGAATGGCGCTCTCAAACTGACTGAGCCGCGCTTGCCTGATACCTTCGGCCGAGTTCGCCGTGGCATCCAGTCGCAGGGTTTTGGTCAGTCCATTTTCTGTTGTGGTGACGGTGTAGGGGTTGCGGTTTATATCCAAAACAAAGTTGGGTGAGTATTCGTTGGGGCTGTGCTCCGTGGGCTGCGCCTTTTCACCCGCGCCAACGGAAAACTCAGTTTCGTCGACATTCCATAGAACCTTGAAGTTTGTTTTGGGCTGGCCTTCTTCAGCCTCAAAATTGGAAATGGCGAAGTCGTAGTGGGTTCCCGCGTTGGGTTTCAAGAATTCATCGACTCTTTCGGAACCTTTCATGGGGCTGCCTGTGTAATCGCGGAAATGACTGGCAAAGGAAGGTGGGGACTTCGGGTCATCGCTGGGGGTGGGTGACTGGTCGCGCGTCCAGGGCCAGCGGATGCCTCCGCTTCCTTTGGCCGGCGTCCATTCGCCATTGCCCGAAGAGTGGACGGTCATCACAGGCCGTCTGGTTTCGGGGTCAATAATCTGCACGTAATTGTTGCTCAGCTTGAAGTCCCCTCGGATCTCGTACACCTTTTTGATGCCTGTTGCGTCGGTGTAGCGGATCAACCAGCGGTCGGCGCCTGTGCTTGCATCCTTGATCTGATAAATGCCCTTGGCGTTGGGGACAGTGTTTTCAATCAAGTGCTCTCCATCCGGTACCGCGTGCTGGCTGATTTGTCCCGCTTGGCTGGGGCGCAGCCGGTTGCCGGGCGGTGTCTCATCCGGAACAACGATTTTACCGGTATTCGTTTTGGGCTTGGATGTGTAGACGAGTTCAAAGTCGTTTGTCTGCGGGTTTTTCTTCCATGCGTAATTTCTCGCGCTCGGAAGGCCACCGCCTTTGAGGACGTCACCCAGCCCGGCTTCTACAGCGACTGGAGCAATTTCATGGGCCAATTGCAGGCCTGAGAGGACCGCGGCCGCACCGCCTCCCACACGATCTTCTGCCGTCATCCCATCGAGGGCATCGTGGACGCCGAATACAATATTGCCGGTGTTACCAATGATGGGGACGTAGCCGAACGTATTGCCCCAAAAGTCTTTCGCGGACTTCCAGTCTTGCTGTGAGGAGCCGAATACTTCCGTCTGATCGGACCATAACGCATTCTTGGCATTGACCGCCTGATAGTGGGAGGCAACGCCGTTGTTCAAATTGCCAAACTTCAACTGGTAATCGCCACCGCGGGCGCGTGTGTAGTTGAATAGTTGCGCAGCCGGTATTTGCTCATCCGAGAGCAAGTTGTGGTATCCGGGGAAGTAAGCCTTTTCACCTGAGATCAGCGTATCGAGCACATACCTCGCACTGGGCCAGTGGGCATCCTTGCCGCTTTGCGTATCTCCGGTATTAAAACGATTCAGTAAAGTGGAGTAGTTGTCTTTGGCCCAACGCGCAAAGTCTGCATCGCCATGTAGCTCGCGGACGGAACCATTCTTGATATCGATCATTAATCCCTGGTTGGGCCGATGTTCATAATTTCCATCGTAAGGAGTGTAGGGAATAAAGGCATACCCGGACATTGGATAACCATACACATTTGGAATGATGACCTGCGAGTTTTTATCCAGCGTACGCGCTACCGCTTGTTGTCCTGCAGGGCTCAGTTTTTGAAAGCTTTCCGTGTTATTGCGCAGGCTTTGCAAGGTGCCTTTTACAGCATAGGCATCCGCTTCTCCGGAGATGGCTGCCAAGGGGCCGGAAGGGTCGCGCATAGGTTTTGAAACTTCATTTTCCCAATGGTTTTGCAGGCTTCTACCCACCGTCTCCAGGTCGTTGATCTTGCTCTGATCCTTCGACGCTATTTCCATAAAGTTGAAGTTGATAGGACCGCCCCGTTGGACTCTATCGTGTGCTAAAGCACCCGCGGCAATTTCCCATGCGAAGTAGGTGCGCTGCGATGTGCTGATCAGGGTTTCCGGCTTTCCCTTTCCCGTATAGGCAGAGAACGTCACTGTGAATTGTTCGTGCGGGTCGTATCCGGCGGCCAATAAACCACCGCTGAAGTAGCCTGCGGGCTCCATGAACATGCGGGCGTTCTGGAACCTGACGCTGCTTTCACCTGGGCGAATACTGGGTATATTTCCAAGCAGCATCTGAACGCGAACGGAATAGTCTTTGATGCGCTGCTCGCGCTCTTTCAGGGTGTAGCCAGCCGAAGGCGCAGAGACAGCACTGAAGCCATAAATCACGTTTTCTTGCACGGTTGTTTCAGGATGACTGGCCGTGGCTGGACCTGGCGCTTGCGATGAGCGGCTTTTGTCTTGCTCGCTGGTCGTGCGTTGAGAGGACGGGGGGCTGATTGCAGGGGCATGAGGCCTGTGTACGGTCGGTGGACTCACAACTGACTGTATGTTCATTAAAGGCTCACTTTATTCGTGGGGGCGTGATGGCATCGGTGTGCCGGCTGCTTTATCAACTGCGAGTATCTTGAGGCTGGGTCAGATCACATGTTCTGTCGTCTTCATTGGATTCACTTTCGCAATCCCATCATCCCTATGAGCGCTCGAATAAAGTTGCCTCTATGCCTGTCTGTCAGACATAGACGTTGCACCGCTCTCCTGATGGTGCTTGGTGACCCTGTCCTTGGATTTAATTTCTTCACTGAAGTGTTTTGCGTTTGTGCTTCAGGTGCTCTGTGCTGGAATAGCGAGTGGCATGAAAAACTCCTTTGAGGGTGGTCGATCAACTGGCCGCTGAGTTGGATTCAGCCTCGCTTAACTATGTGGCGGCGCGTAGAGGAGTGGTTCAACTTTTATGGATGGGCAGTGATGTTAGCCTGACAATATAAGTAAAGGCCTACTGGGTTCTGGGTGTGAGCTGCGCTGCTCATCAGCTTGTTTAATAACGCTGAGTTTATTGACGGAGGGTTTGTCTGGCGTGTTCGCTGAACGATATGCCATGGATAAAACGGCAGGCCAAAAAAACGGCCCAGCTATCAGGCTGGGCCGTTTTTGTGGATTGCAACAGTTACTGCAAGACTTCGATCACTCCATCTGCGCTCATGTTGACCTGGCTGGTACCGGCCTCGACTTGCGGCGTCGGAGCCGAATCCATCGCCGCGGCTTTCATCATCATCCCGCCTCGTTCGTAGGGTTGTGGATAACCATTGGTGTTGAAGTTCAGGTTGACGATTTTGTAGCCCTTGCCACCTAGCGCATCGGTGACCAGTTGCGCGCGCGCTTTGAACGCCACGACCGCGTCCTTGAGCAGAGCGTCTTCGCTGGCCTTGCGGGTGGCGTCGGCGATGGCGAAGTTCATGCTGTCCATTTTCAGGGTGTTCAGCAACTCGCCCGTCAGTTTGGACAGCGCCGGGAAATCCGCACTTTCCAGGCGCAGCTCGGCGCGCTCGCGCCAGCCGGTGATTTTCTGGTTCTTGTCGTCGTAGATCGGGTAGCTGTTACGACTGCCTTGACGCAGAGTGACGGCCTTGACTTCGCGGGCTTGGCCCAACGCTGTGTTCAAGGTAGTGGTGATGTCGGCTGCGAGTTTGGCGGGGTCGGCGTTTTGAGCTTCGGTGTAAAGGGTCACGATCATCTTGTCGCGGGCTACTTCCTGGCTGGCCTCCGCGCGCAGGGAGATCTGGTTGTAGTGCAGTTCATCGGCCGCCATCGCCGAAAGGCTGGCCAGGGTGCTGGCGCTAAGGGTTAGAACGGCGGCGCTGCGAATGAAACGAGACATAAAAGCTCCTTGGGTTGATCCTGTGGATATGACTGTAGACGTTGATGTCGGGTTCTTCGGGTTTACACATTCCCTACAGGTTGTCGTGTGGGCGACGAACGGTCATTCAGTGTGCCTGCGTCAAAGAGCCACACACGCCGTGCCAGCCGGTCTGCTTCGTTTATACTCCTGCCGATCTGCCTGCAGCACTCATCGGGAGAGCTCATGCTCGCCGCCGTAAAACTGACTTCCGCCACTCGCCAGAACCTCTGGCGCCTGACGTTCATCCGCATCCTGGTACTGGCCGCTCAGGCCGGCTCGGTCGGGCTTGCCTATTGGTTCGATCTGCTGCCGCTGCCGTGGCTGCAACTGGGCGTGACGTTGGGTTTTTCCACCGTGCTCTGTGTGTTTACCGCCATCCGGCTGCGCACCACCTGGCCGGTGACCGAGCTGGAGTACGCCCTGCAACTGGCTTGCGACCTGTTTATCCACAGTGTGTTGCTTTACTTCTCCGGCGGTTCCACCAACCCCTTCGTTTCGTATTACCTGGTGCCTCTGACCATCGCCGCCGTGACCTTGCCGTGGCGCTACTCGGTGGTGCTGTCCGGGATCGCGCTGACCCTCTATACCCTGTTGCTGGCTCAGTTCTATCCGTTGCAGACGTTCCCTATCGCTCGGGAAAACCTGCAGATTTACGGGATGTGGCTGAGCTTTGCCCTGTCGGCCGCCGTGATCACTTTCTTTGCCGCGCGCATGGCCGAAGAACTGCGCCGGCAGGAAGAACTGCGCGCCATTCGCCGTGAAGAAGGCTTGCGCGACCAGCAATTGCTGGCCGTGGCCACTCAAGCGGCCGGCGCGGCTCACGAATTAGGTACGCCGCTGGCGACCATGAGCGTGCTGCTCAACGAGATGACCCAGGACCATCACGACCCGGCGCTGCAAGAGGATCTCGGCGTGCTGCGCGAACAGGTCAAGCAGTGCAAGCAAACCTTGCAGCAACTGGTACGCGCCGCCGAAGCCAACCGCCGCCTGGCGGTGGAGATGCAGGACGTGACCCAGTGGCTCGACGAAGCCCTGAACCGCTGGCACCTGATGCGCCCCGAGGCCAGTTACCGATTCCATCTACTGGGCCAGGGCCCGGTGCCGCGCATGGCGCCGCCGCCGGACTTGACCCAGGCGCTGCTCAACCTGTTGAACAATGCCGCTGATGCCTGCCCCGAAGGCCTCGAAGTGCAGTTGGACTGGGACACGGAAAACCTCACCATCAGCATTCGCGACCACGGCGCGGGCGTGCCGTTGGCCATTGCCGAGCAGATCGGCAAACCGTTTTTTACCACCAAGGGCAAGGGCTTCGGCCTCGGTCTGTTTTTGAGCAAGGCCAGCGTGACCCGCGCCGGCGGCTCAGTGAAGCTCTATAGTCATGAGGACGGCGGCACGCTCACCGAGCTGCGCCTGCCCCGTGTCGCACGAGGAGATATCGATGAGTGATGAGATCCAAGTCGAAGGCGAAGAACTGCCGCACCTGCTGCTGGTAGATGACGACGCCACATTTACCCGCGTGATGGCGCGCGCCATGAGCCGTCGCGGTTTTCGCGTAAGCACCGCCGGTTCCGCCGAAGAGGGCCTGACCATCGCCCAGGCCGACCTGCCGGACTACGCCGCGCTCGACCTGAAAATGGACGGCGACTCCGGCCTGGTGCTGCTGCCCAAATTGCTGGAATTGGACCCGGAAATGCGCGTGGTCATTCTCACCGGTTACTCCAGCATCGCCACGGCGGTCGAGGCTATCAAGCGCGGTGCCTGCAATTACCTGTGCAAGCCGGCGGACGCCGACGACGTGCTCGCCGCGTTACTGTCCGAACATGCCGACCTCGACACCCTGGTGCCGGAAAACCCGATGTCGGTGGACCGCTTGCAGTGGGAGCATATCCAGCGCGTACTCACCGAGCACGAAGGCAATATCTCCGCCACCGCCCGTGCTCTTGGCATGCATCGCCGGACGTTGCAGCGCAAGCTGCAGAAGCGTCCGGTACGGCGCTGAACCCCGACTGAACGAATCGCTTCAGCTTGTAGGACGTCCTGAACCGATCGCCTATGATCGGCTCAAACGCCTGTGATGTTTTTCCTACCGAGCCTGAACGATGAATCAGAACGCTGAGTACTCCGCGGTCAATGACGCGGTCCGTGGGCAATTCTTTCGCCGAACCTGGGCAATGATCACGCCCTATTGGCGCAGTGAAGAGAAGGGCAAGGCCTGGTTGTTGTTGGTGGCGGTGATCGGCCTTTCGCTGTTCAGCGTAGCGATCTCGGTGTGGATCAACCATTGGTACAAGGACTTCTACAACGCCCTCGAAAAGAAGGACACGGCCGCCTTTTGGCAATTGATCGGTTATTTCGGTGCGATTGCCGCCGTGGCGATCCTGGGCGCGGTGTATCGCTTGTACCTGACCCAGATGCTGACCATCCGCTGGCGCGCCTGGCTCACCGAAAAGCACTTTGCGCGCTGGCTTGCCCACAAAAACTACTACCAACTGGAGCAGGGCGGTTACACCGATAACCCGGACCAGCGGATTTCCGAAGACCTCAACAGTTTCACCACCGGCACCTTGAGCCTGGGGCTCGGGCTGTTGCGTAATGTCGTGAGCCTGGTGTCATTCTCGATCATCCTGTGGGGTGTTTCGGGCAGTATCGATGTGTTCGGCGTCACCATCCCTGGTTATATGTTCTGGTGTGCATTGTTGTATGCCGCCGTCGGCAGTTGGCTCACCCACCTGATCGGACGACGCTTGATCGGCTTGAGCAATCAGCAACAGCGCTTCGAGGCGGACCTGCGTTTTTCCATGGTGCGTGTGCGCGAGAATGCCGAGAGCATTGCCCTGTACAACGGCGAACCGAACGAGAATCAGCGTTTGAGCGAACGCTTCAGCAAGGTTTGGCATAACTTCTGGGACATTATGAAGGTGTCCAAGCGCTTGACGTTTTTCACCGCCGGCTACAGCCAGATCGCAATCATCTTTCCCTTCATCGTCGCCGCGCCGCGTTACTTCACCGGCAAGATCGAGCTAGGCGAGCTGATGCAAATCAATTCGGCGTTCGGCAACGTGCAGGATAACTTCAGCTGGTTTATCAGCGCGTACACCGAGCTGGCCAGCTGGCGCGCCACCAGCGATCGTCTGTTGAGCTTCCAGCAGGCCATGAGTGAAAACGAGCAGCGCCCGGCAGCCATTGACGTCAGCGCGGAGGGGGAGCGCCTTGTGGTGCAAGGGTTGGGCATGAACCTGGCGGACGGCCGCCATCTGCTGACCGATGCGAACATGGTGGTTGAACCGGGCCAGCGTGTGATGCTCAGCGGCCGCTCCGGCAGCGGTAAAAGTACCTTGCTGCGCGCGATGGGGCATTTGTGGCCGGCCGGCCACGGCAGCATTCGCCTGCCGGCCAAGCGTTACTTGTTCCTGCCGCAAAAGCCCTACCTGCCAATCGGCACGTTGAAGGCTGCGTTGAGTTACCCACAGGACGACGGCGTCTATTCGGCGCAACGTTATGCACAGGTCTTGCAAACCTGCCGTTTGCCGCATCTGGTGGACCGTCTGGATGAGCCCAACCACTGGCAGCGCATGCTTTCACCGGGCGAGCAGCAGCGCGTGGCCTTCGCCCGCGCGTTGCTGTATGCACCGCAATGGCTGTACATGGACGAAGCCACATCGGCGATGGACGAAGAGGATGAGGCCACGCTGTATCAAGCATTGATCGATGAACTGCCGGGGTTGAGCATCGTCAGCGTCGGCCATCGCAGCAGCCTCAAGCGCTTCCATGGCCGGCATGTGCGGATCGAAGGCGGTTGGCTTCAAGAACAACCCGTGGCCTGAAGCCCACTATTCCGAAAAACGAGGCCCAACAAAAAGCCCGGTTGATCATCGATCAACCGGGCTTTTTTGCGGCTTGAAAAGATTTACTTCTTCAAGCCGTAATGCTCATCCAGCATGCCGGGGGCATCCGCCGTTTTTGGCGCGTAGTCCCGTGGCGGTTCCTGATTTTCCCGGGGCGGGGTCAGGCGTTCCCGTGGTGTTTGCGGTGCATCGGAGTGCAGCGCGGCCAGCAGGCGCTGGCGGGTAATATCGTCGAGGGCCAGGCGGTTAGCGCCATCGGCGAGATGATCCTGTACTTCCTGGTAGCTCTGAGTGAGCTTCTTGACCAGGGTCGCAGTGCTATTGAAGTGGGTAACAACCTCGTTCTGATAACTGTCAAAACGTTCCTGGATGTCATCGAGCTGACGCTGCGTGCGGTTAGGCGCGGCATTCGGCAGCAGGCGAGCAACCAGGAATCCAATGGCGACACCGGCAACCAGGGCAAGAGTCGGCAACAACCAAACTAAGAGCGAGTGTTCCACGAGTCCTTCCTCTATAAACGGCTTTGCTTTACGTTAACGGCTCGGACCTGCGCTGTATACCGCGATTAAGCTCGCAATGATGTCATGCACAGATTTTTAGCTAGACGAGTCGACCCATTGAGAGGTCACGGAGTTCATTCCTTGCTCATGCGTGAAACCCCCGTTTTGATCGATGGCCCGGTAGGCCAGTTGGAAGCCTTGTACCTGGATCAGCCCGAAGCACGTGGCCTGGCGCTGATCTGCCACCCTAACCCGGTGCAGGGCGGGACCATGCTCAATAAAGTCGTGTCGACCCTGCAACGCACCGCCCGCGATGCCGGTTTGATCACGCTGCGTTTCAATTACCGTGGCGTCGGCGCCAGTGCCGGCACTCACGACATGAGTACTGGCGAAGTGGACGACGCCGAAGCGGCCGTCACCTGGCTGCGGGAAAAACACCCGGACCTGCCGATCACCTTGCTCGGGTTTTCCTTTGGTGGCTATGTGGCGGCGAGCCTCGGCGGGCGCCTGGAGGCCAAAGGCGAAAAACTTGCGCACCTGTTCATGGTCGCCGCTGCCGTGATGCGTCTGAGCGATAACGATGTGCTGCCCCAGAATTGCCCGTTGACCCTGATCCAGCCGGAAACCGACGAAGTAGTCGACCCGCAGTTGGTTTACGACTGGTCCGCCGCGTTGAAACGTCCCCATGAGCTGCTGAAAGTGGCAGAATGCGGGCACTTTTTTCACGGCAAGCTCACCGACCTCAAGGATCTGGTGCTGCCGCGTCTCTCGAATTGATAGCAGTCTGATAAGCGATTACCCATGACGACTCGTACCCGTATCCTCACCGGCATCACCACCACCGGCACGCCGCACTTGGGCAACTACGCCGGTGCGATTCGCCCGGCCATCCTCGCCAGCCAGGATGCCAATGCCGATTCCTTCTACTTTCTGGCCGACTACCACGCCCTGATCAAATGCGATGACCCGCAGCGCATCCAGCGCTCGCGCATGGAAATCGCCGCGACCTGGCTGGCCGGTGGCCTGGATGTGAACCGGGTGACGTTCTATCGCCAGTCCGACATCCCGGAAATTCCCGAGCTGACCTGGCTGCTGACCTGCGTCGCCGCCAAGGGCCTGCTCAACCGCGCTCACGCTTACAAAGCGTCGGTGGATAAGAACGTGGAAGCCGGCGAAGACCCGGATGCGGGCATCAGCATGGGGCTGTATAGCTACCCGGTGCTGATGGCGGCGGACATTCTGATGTTCAACGCGCACAAGGTGCCGGTGGGCCGCGACCAGATCCAACACGTGGAAATGGCCCGCGACATCGGCCAGCGTTTCAACCACCTGTTCGGCAACGGTAAAGAATTCTTCACCATGCCCGAGGCGTTGATCGAAGAAAGCGTCGCCACCTTGCCGGGCCTGGACGGCCGCAAGATGTCCAAGAGCTACGACAACACTATTCCGTTGTTCACCAGCGCCAAGGACATGAAAGACGCGATCTCGCGCATCGTGACCGACTCGCGTGCGCCGGGCGAAGCCAAGGACCCGGACAACTCGCACCTGTTCACGCTGTACCAGGCGTTTGCGACTAAAGCGCAAGAAGAAGAGTTCCGTGGCGAGCTGCTGCAAGGCCTGGGCTGGGGCGAGGCGAAGAATCGTCTGTTCCAACTGCTCGACGGCCAGTTGGGTGAGGCCCGCGAGCGTTATCACCAATTGATGTCACGCCCTTCGGACATGGAAGACCTGCTGCTGGTCGGCGCCGAAAAGGCTCGCGCCGTGGCCGCACCGTTCCTCGCCGAGTTGCGTGAAGCGGTAGGCTTGCGTTCGTTCGTCAATCAGGCGGCCGCGCCGGTCAGTGCCAAGAAGAAAGCCGCCAAGACGGCGCGCTTCGTCAGCTTTCGTGAAGACGACGGCAGTTTCCGTTTCCGCCTGCTGGCCGCCGATGGCGAGCAATTGCTGCTGTCACGCAACTTTGCCGATGGCAAGGCGGCGGGCGCGGTGACTAAACAACTGCAAAGCGGTCAAGCGTTGGACGTACGCACCGAAGGTCTGCGTTTCAGCGTATGGCTGGACGGCGCCGCGGTGGCCGACAGCGCTGAGTTTGCCGACCCTGCGTCGCTTGACGCGGCCGTCGAAGCCCTGCGCATCGCATTGACCCCCCTCGAGGATTAACCCGACCAAGGGTTGATTGCCATTATCCAGGGCCGTCGTTACAGTGACGGCCCGTTTTTGTTGCCTTGCTAACGAAATTATGACGCCCCTAGAACGATATCAAGCTGATCTGAAACGCCCTGAATTCTTCCATGATGCGGCCCAGGAAACGGCGGTGCGTCATTTGCAGCGCCTGTACGACGACCTGCTCGCGGCCTCGCAAAGCAAGCCGGGGATGCTCAGCAAGCTGTTTGGCAAGAAAGACCACACGCCGGTCAAAGGCCTGTACTTCTGGGGCGGCGTGGGCCGTGGCAAGACTTACCTGGTCGACACCTTCTTTGAAGCGCTGCCGTTCAAGGAAAAAGTCCGCACCCACTTCCACCGCTTCATGAAGCGTGTGCACGAAGAGATGAAGACCCTGCCGGGCGAGAAAAACCCGCTGACCATCATCGCCAAACGTTTTGCCCAGGAAGCCCGGGTGATCTGCTTCGATGAATTCTTCGTTTCCGACATCACCGACGCCATGATCCTCGGCACGTTGATGGAAGAACTGTTCAAGAACGGCGTGACCCTGGTCGCCACCTCGAACATCGTGCCCGACGGCCTGTACAAAGACGGCCTGCAACGTGCGCGCTTCCTGCCGGCGATTGCGCTGATCAAGCAACACACTGAAATCGTCAACGTCGACAGCGGCGTCGACTACCGCCTGCGTCATCTCGAACAAGCGGAGCTGTACCACTTCCCGTTGAACGAAGCCGCCCACGAAAGCTTGCGTAAGAGCTTCCGTGCGCTCACGCCGGAATGCACCCAGGCGGTGGAAAACGACAAGCTGGTGATCGAGAACCGCGAAATCATCGCCCTACGCACCTGCGACGACGTGGCCTGGTTCGAGTTCCGCCAGCTGTGCGACGGCCCACGCAGCCAGAACGACTACATCGAATTGGGCAAGATCTTCCATGCGGTGATCCTCAGCGGCGTGGAACAGATGAGCGTCACCACCGACGATATCGCGCGGCGCTTTATCAACATGGTTGACGAGTTCTATGACCGCAACGTCAAGCTGATCATCTCGGCGGAAGTCGAACTCAAAGACCTCTACACCGGCGGTCGTTTGAACTTCGAATTCCAGCGAACCTTGAGCCGCTTGCTGGAAATGCAGTCACACGAGTTCCTCTCGCGCGGCCACAAACCCTAAGTGTGAGAGGGGGCTTGCCCCCTCTCACATTGGTTTAAGCAGCCTGCTGGAACTGCTGGCGGTATTGGTTGGGCGACAACTCAGTGTGCTGCCTGAACAGCCGCGCAAAGAAACTCGCATCGTCGTAACCCACCTCATAACTGATGGTCTTGATGCTCTTGCGGCTGCCTGAGAGCAGGCCCTTTGCCGTCTCGATGCGCAACCGTTGCAGGTAATGCAGCGGCTTGTCACCGGTGGCGGTCTGGAATCGCCGCATGAAGTTGCGGATGCTCATGCCGTGTTCCCGGGCCACGTCTTCGAAGCGGAATTTGTCGGCGAAGTGTTCTTCGAGCCAGTGCTGGATCTGCAGGATGATCACGTCCTGGTGTAACTTCTGCCCGCCAAAGCCAATACGTCCAGGCGAATAGCTGCGCTGCACTTCATAGAGAATGTCCCGGGCCACGGCCTGGGCAATGTTGGCGCCGCAGAAGCGTTCGATCAGATAGATATAGAGGTCGCACGCCGAGGTGGTGCCGCCGGCGCAGTAGAGGTTGTCGGCGTCGGTGAGGTGCTTGTCCTGATTGAGTTGCACCTTGGGGAAGCGTTCGCTGAAGGCGTTGAAGAAACGCCAGTACGTAGTGGCTTCCTTGCCATCGAGCAGGCCGGCTTCAGCCAGCCAGAACACCCCGGTGGCTTCGCCGCACAGCACGGCGCCGCGTGCGTGTTGCGCGCGCAGCCAAGGCAGCACTTGGGGGTAGCGGCCGCACAGGGCGTCGAAATCATCCCAGAAGGCCGGCAACACGATGATATCGGCGTCTTCCAGCCCGCCGTCCACCGGCATGATCACATCGCTGAAGCTGCGCACCGATTGCCCGTCGGGGCTGACCAGGCGCGTTTCGAACGCGGGTGTCAGGCCCAGGCCTTGTTGCTTGCCATAGCGCAGGCTGGCGAGGTGGAAGAAATCCTTGGCTTGCATGAGGGTTGAAGCGAATACCCGATCAATGGCCAAAATGCTGACGCGCCGCAATGGCGTGGAGATTTGGTTAGACATAATTTCAATTATTCTTATAGGGGAAAGTGGTCACCAGACGGCTGGATCGTCTTATTTTTTGTCGCATGTGTCCAGTGTCCCGTGATGCTTTGGCGGCATAGGCTCTGTGGGCTCGTCCTTGTCCGACAATCCAAACAGGTGCGCCATGATCCCGAGAACCTTGTTCAGCCCCGACCACGAACTCTTTCGTGAGAGCGTGCGCACTTTTCTGGAAAAAGAAGCCGTGCCGTTCCATGGGCAGTGGGAAAAGCAGGGCTATATCGATCGCGACCTGTGGCGCAAGGCGGGAGAGGCCGGCATGTTGTGCTCCCACTTGCCGGACGCTTATGGCGGCTTGGACGCTGACTTTCTCTACAGCGCCGTGGTGATCGAGGAGATCGGCCGGCTGGGGCTGACCGGCATTGGTTTCTCCCTGCATTCGGACATTGTTGCGCCTTACATCCTGCACTACGGCAGTGAGGCGCTGAAGCATAAATACCTGCCGAAATTGATCTCTGGGGAGATGGTCACCGCCATCGCGATGACCGAGCCCGGCGCAGGCTCCGACCTGCAAGGGGTCAAGACTACCGCCGTGCTGGATGGCGATGAGTATGTGATCAACGGCTCCAAGACCTTTATCACTAACGGCTATCTCGCCGATCTGGTGATCGTGGTGGCCAAGACCGATCCCAAGGCCGGCGCCAAGGGCACCAGCCTGTTTCTGGTGGAGGCCGATACGCCGGGCTTTGCCAAGGGCAAGCGTCTGGAGAAGGTTGGCATGAAGGCGCAGGACACCTCGGAACTGTTCTTCCAGGATGTGCGAGTGCCCAAGGAGAACATCTTGGGCCAGGCGGGGATGGGCTTTGCCTATCTGATGCAGGAGTTACCGCAGGAGCGTTTGACGGTGGCGATCGGCGCGCTGTCGTCCGCCGAGGCGGCGTTGGCGTGGACCCTGGAATACACCCGCGAGCGCAAGGCGTTCGGCAAGGCGATTGCCGATTTCCAGAACACCCGTTTCAAGCTGGCGGAGATGGCCACTGAAATTCAGGTCGGTCGGGTGTTTGTCGATCAGTGCATGGCGCTGCACCTTGAAGGGAAACTTGACGTGCCCACCGCCGCAATGGCCAAGTACTGGGCCACCGACCTGCAATGCAAAGTGCTCGACGAGTGCGTGCAACTGCACGGTGGCTACGGCTTTATGTGGGAATACCCGATTGCCCGCGCCTGGGCGGATGCTCGGGTGCAGCGGATCTATGCGGGGACCAATGAGATCATGAAGGAAATCATTGCGCGGTCGCTTTGATTTTTGCTGATTTTGAATGCGTCATCGGGGGCAAGCCCCCTCCCACATTGGAATGCATTTCAATGTGGGAGGGGTGGTGCGACGATTGGACTTGCCCCCGATAGCGGTCTACATGCCAATTAAGGCGCCGGGTTCGGATGATCCTTCTGAATCGCCTCAATCCCTTCCAGTACTTCCTTCGATAGCTTCAGATCAGCACTGGCAATGTTGCTGTCCAGTTGCTTCAGGCTGGTGGCACCGATGATATTGCTGGTCACGAATGGCTGTTGCGTCACGAAGGCCAAGGCCATCTGCGCCGGGTCCAGGCCGTGCTCGCGCGCCAGTGCCACATAGCGGCTGCACGCCGCCTCCGACTGCGGGTTGAAGTAGCGGCTGAAGCGGCTGTATTCGGTCAGGCGCGCCTTGGCTGGGCGAGCACCGTTTTCGTATTTGCCGCTGAGCATGCCGAATGCCAGGGGCGAGTAGGCCAGTAGCCCGCACTGTTCGCGAATCGCGACTTCCGCCAGGCCCACTTCAAAGCTGCGGTTGAGCAGGTTGTACGGGTTCTGGATCGATACCGCGCGCCTCCAGCCGCGGGCTTCGGCCAGGGCCAGGAATTTCATGGTGCCCCACGGGGTTTCGTTGGACAGACCGATGTGGCGGATCTTGCCGGCCTTGACCTGTTCGTCCAGCGCTTCGAGGGTTTCCTCCAGCGGCGTGAGGTCGTCTTCGTCCTTGTGCTTGTAGCTCAGTTGGCCGAAGAAGTTGGTACTGCGCTCCGGCCAGTGCAATTGATACAGGTCGATCCAATCGGTTTGCAGGCGCTTGAGGCTGGCATCCAGCGCTTGGACGATGTGCTTGCGGTTGTGGCGCAGATGGCCGTCGCGAATGTAGTCGATGGTGTTGCCGGGGCCGGCGATCTTGCTTGCCAGAATCCAATCGGCACGGTCGCCGCGGCTTTTGAAGTAATTGCCGATGTAGCGTTCGGTGGTGGCGTAGGTATTGGCTTTGGGCGGCACGGGGTACATTTCAGCGGTGTCGAGAAAGTTGATCCCCGCGGCCTTGGCTCGCTCGATCTGTGCGAAGGCCTCTGCCTCGCTGTTCTGCTCGCCCCAGGTCATGGTGCCCAAGGCTATCGCGCTCACGTTCAGATCCGTACGGCCCAGCTGTCGATAATCCATCGGGTGCTCCTTCGGGAAAACAATCATAAAAGCAGGTTGAATTTTTTTTCGCAATCTGCATAATTGCCCACCTCTTTCTGCAGTGGAAGTGATGCGCCGCCTGCCGAAGAATCTTGCCGTTGAACGGACGCGCCGACCCGAGCCCCCGATAGCGTCTGTATCCGGCTGCCTTTGACTTGTCAAAGTACGCACTATTCAGTAAGATCCGCCGTCTAATTTACAGGGCGGCCCCTGAGGCTATTAAAGAATGACAACTTTTACTGCAAAACCGGAAACAGTTCAGCGCGACTGGTTTGTCGTCGACGCCGCTGGTCAGACCCTGGGTCGTCTGGCCACTGAAGTCGCCAGCCGTCTGCGTGGCAAGCACAAGCCTGAGTACACCCCTCACGTCGATACCGGTGACTACATCGTGATCATCAACGCTGAGCAGGTTCGTGTAACCGGCAACAAAGCAAGCGACAAAATGTACTACCGTCACTCCGGTTTCCCAGGCGGTATCAAGTCTTCCAACTTCGAAGGCCTGATTGCCAAGAAGCCTGAAGCCCCGATCGAAATCGCGGTCAAAGGCATGCTGCCGAAGGGCCCACTGGGTCGCGATATGTTTCGCAAGCTGAAAGTCTATGCGGGCGCTGTCCACCCTCATGCTGCTCAGCAGCCCCAAGAACTGAAGTTTTAACGGAATAGTTCATTATGTCGGCGACTCAAAATTACGGCACTGGCCGTCGCAAAACCGCAACCGCTCGCGTTTTCCTGCGTCCGGGTACTGGTAACATCTCGATCAACAACCGCTCCCTGGACAACTTCTTCGGTCGCGAAACTGCCCGCATGGTAGTTCGTCAGCCGCTGGAACTGACCGAGACCGTTGAAAAGTTCGACATCTACGTCACCGTTATCGGTGGCGGTGTAAGTGGTCAAGCTGGCGCAATCCGCCACGGCATCACTCGCGCTCTGATGAGCTACGACGAAACCCTGCGTAGCGCTCTGCGCAAAGCTGGCTTCGTGACTCGCGATGCTCGTGAAGTTGAACGTAAGAAAGTCGGTCTGCGTAAAGCGCGTAAGCGTCCGCAGTACTCGAAGCGTTAATTCGCTTTACGTTCCAGAAGAACGCCCAGCCTCCTTGCGGAGCTGGGCGTTTTTTATTGCCTGCGATTTATGCATAAAAATTGGCGTGACAACTTGCCACATCCGTAGACCCCCTATACTACAAGGCCTGGAGCCGGAGCTCCGGGTAATTCCCTTGTCAGAGGTGGGGCTTTTCATTACCATTCGGCAAAATTTTTATAAGTTCAGATTTAATACTTAGTAGACGCCTGATTTAACAGGCCAAAAAGCTGATGGGAGAGGACTGAATGAGCAATGACGGCGTGAATGCAGGCCGGCGTCGCTTCTTGGTAGCAGCCACATCCGTGGTGGGTGCTGCAGGAGCGGTGGGGGCTGCGGTCCCGTTCGTGGGGTCATGGTTTCCCAGTGCCAAGGCGAAAGCCGCAGGTGCACCGGTGAAAGTGAATGTCAGCAAGATCGAGCCAGGCCAGCAGATGATTGCTGAGTGGCGCGGTCAGCCGGTATTCATTGTTCGTCGTACCGAGGAAATCCTGGGAAATCTGAAAAAGATCGAAGGTCAGCTGTCTGACCCGAAATCCGAGAAATCCGACCAACCCGCCTACGCCAAAAACGAAGCACGTTCGATCAAACCAGAGATTCTTCTGCTGGTCGGGCTGTGTACCCACTTAGGTTGCTCGCCTACCTTCCGCCCGGAAGTAGCCCCTGTCGATCTGGGCAAGGACTGGGTCGGCGGTTATTTCTGCCCGTGCCACGGTTCTCACTATGACCTCGCTGGCCGTGTCTACAAGTCTCAGCCTGCTCCATTGAACCTGCCCGTGCCACCGCATACCTACGAAACTGACGACCTTATTGTCATTGGCCTCGATAAGGAGAACGCGTGATGAGCAAGTTCATGGATTGGGTGGATGCGCGTTTCCCCGCCACTAAAATGTGGGAAGACCATCTCAGCAAGTACTACGCTCCAAAAAACTTCAACTTCTTCTATTTCTTCGGCTCCTTGGCGTTGCTGGTGCTGGTCAACCAGATTGTCACCGGCGTGTGGCTGACCATGAGCTACAACCCTTCGGCGGAAGAGGCATTCGCCTCCGTCGAATACATCATGCGCGACGTCGAGTACGGCTCGATCCTGCGACTGTTGCACTCCACCGGCGCTTCGGCGTTCTTTATCGTGGTCTATCTGCATATGTTCCGTGGTCTGCTCTACGGGTCCTATCAGAAGCCGCGTGAACTGGTGTGGGTCTTCGGCATGCTGATCTACCTGGCGCTGATGGCCGAAGCCTTTATGGGCTACCTGCTGCCGTGGGGCCAGATGTCGTACTGGGGGGCCCAGGTGATCATCTCGCTGTTCGGCGCTATCCCCGTGATCGGCAATGACCTGACCCAGTGGATTCGGGGTGACTACCTGATCTCCGGCATCACTCTGAACCGCTTCTTCGCCCTGCATGTGGTGGCGTTGCCCATCGTGATCCTGGGATTGGTGGTGCTGCATATCCTCGCTCTGCACGAAGTGGGTTCGAACAACCCGGATGGCGTGGACATCAAAAAGCACAAGGACGAGAACGGCATCCCGCTGGATGGCATTCCCTTCCATCCGTACTACACCGTCAAAGACATTGTCGGCGTAGTGGTGTTCTTGTTCGTGTTCTGCTCGATCGTGTTCTTTTTCCCGGAGATGGGTGGCTACTTCCTGGAGAAGCCTAACTTCGAACAGGCCAACGCCTTCAAGACACCTGAACACATCGCTCCCGTTTGGTACTTCACGCCGTTCTACGCGATCTTGCGGGCCATCCCAGACAAGCTTATGGGCGTGATCGCCATGGGCGCGGCCATCGCGGTGCTGTTCGTACTGCCCTGGCTCGACCGAAGCCCGGTCAAGTCCATGCGTTACAAGGGCTGGTTGAGCAAGATCTGGTTGTGGGTGTTCTGCATTGCTTTCGTGATCCTGGGCGTATTGGGCGTACTGGCGCCAACCCCAGAGCGTACGTTGCTGTCGCAGGTCTGCACCTTCCTGTACTTCGCCTACTTCATTCTGATGCCGTTCTATACCCGGCTAGAGAAGACCAAACCGGTTCCGGAAAGGGTGACTGGCTGATGAAAAAATTATTCGTTGCATTGATGCTTGCGGCACTGCCGCTGCTGTCCTTCGCTGCCGAACATGGCGGGCCGGAACTGGAAAAAGTCGATATTGACGTATCCGACAAAGCCGCCATGCAGGACGGTGCGCGTACGTTCGCCAACTACTGCATGGGTTGCCACAGCGCCAAATTCCAACGCTATGAGCGCGTTGCCGATGACCTGGGCATCCCTCATGAAATGATGCTGGAAAAGTTGGTCTTCACTGGCGCCAAGATCGGCGACCACATGAACATCGGCATGCAGCCGGCGGACGCCAAGGCCTGGTTCGGTGCTGCACCGCCTGATCTGACCCTGGTCGCTCGTGTGCGTGGCACCGATTGGCTGTACAGCTATCTGAAGTCGTTCTACGAAGATCCGACACGCCCCTGGGGTGTGAACAACAAAGTGTTCCCGAACGTCGGCATGCCTAACGTGCTGGTCGGCCTGCAGGGGCGCCAAGTGGTAGGATGCAAGCAGGTTCAGGTCGTTGAGAACGGTAAGAAGCAATATGATCCGTTGACCGGCACGCCTCTGACCCATGAGGCCTGCGATCAATTGACCATCGTGCCTAAGACCGGTGCACTGAATGAAGAGCAGTTCGACGAGAAGGTCAAGAACCTGGTGACCTTCCTGGCCTACTCGGCTAACCCGGTCAAACTGCAACACCAGCGTATCGGTACCTATGTATTGCTGTACCTGGCCTTCTTCTTCGTATTCGCCTATCTGCTCAAACGCGAATACTGGAAGGATGTGCATTGATCCAACCGTAAGCAATTGCTGTTAATCTTGCGCGCCCAGCGGCATCTCTGAACCGTAGCGACCTGGTCATCAGGTACTACAGAGATGCTCTCTGGGCGCGCTCGTTTTTGAGCTTTCGATAATTTCAACAAGCGAGGAGGACCGCCATGGGCGTGACCAATCGGTTGGCCTGTTACTCCGACCCCGCCGACCACTATTCCCACCGAGTACGCATCGTGCTCGCAGAGAAGGGTGTCAGCGCCGAGATCATCAGTGTGGAGGCGGGCCGTCAGCCGCCGAAGCTGATCGAAGTGAACCCTTACGGCAGCTTGCCCACCCTGGTCGATCGTGACCTGGCGTTGTGGGAGTCGACCGTGGTGATGGAATACTTGGATGAGCGTTATCCTCATCCGCCTCTGCTGCCGGTGTACCCGGTGGCGCGTGCCAACAGCCGGCTGCTGATCCATCGGATCCAGCGTGACTGGTGCGGGTTGGTGGATGTGATTCTGGATTCGCGTACAAAAGAGCCCGCTCGGGTGCAGGCGCGTAAGGAATTGCGCGAAAGCCTGACCGGCGTTTCGCCGTTGTTCGCCGATAAACCTTTTTTCCTCAGCGAGGAACAAAGCTTGGTGGATTGCTGCCTATTACCCATACTCTGGCGCTTGCCGATTCTGGGCATTGAACTGCCTCGGCCTGCCAAGCCGTTGCTTGATTACATGGAGCGCCAGTTTGCGCGTGAGGCTTTCCAGGCGAGTCTGTCTGGTGTCGAACGCGATATGCGCTAAGGCTTAAGGAGCCGTTGATGAACTCCAGTCGACCCTACCTGGTCCGCGCGCTCTATGAGTGGATTGTGGACAACGATTGCACCCCGCACATGCTGGTCAATTCCGAATTTCCTGCGGTTCAGGTACCGCAGGGGTTTGCCAGTGATGGACAGATCGTGCTGAACATCTCGCCCAGTGCCGTGCGTCATCTGCACATGGACAACGAAGCGGTGAGCTTCGAAGGGCGTTTTGGCGGTGTGCCCCATACGCTGTATGTGCCGATTGGCGCCATTCTCGGGATCTATGCCCGTGAGAATGGGCAAGGCATGGTGTTTGATCTGGAGTCGCCCTTCGAGGATGACGAAACGATCGACAGCGAAGAGGGCGACGATATGCCGCCACCGGACACTGAGCCTCCGCGTCCCAGCGGTCGTCCTAGTCTGAAAGTGGTGAAGTGACAAAACGGCGTCGTTCGCACGTCGGTTGAAAAATGCCTCGGTCTTGCCGGGGCATTTTTTTGTCAAAAACTGCCTACGGCCTCGGTGCCGGCACCGGTGGTCAACGAGTTGTCGGGGTCCTTTTGCCAATAGGCTTGGTTGGCGTTGCTGAGGCTGCGGATCACACATTTCCATTTGATGGCTTGCTGGGTCGGCCATACCACGGCGCCGCTCCACCGCTGCGGCGCCGTGGGCTTCAGTGCGATGGCGTGGGCCGGATCCCAGGCGCCCAGTTCAACCGGCGAACCCACGGCGTACACTGCCTGCCCATTGCCAGGGTTTGCATTGTCGCAGTGTAGTGTCGTCGTGGTGTCTTCCGGTGCCGAGCGAGTTTGCCAGGCTCGAATACGCTCTGCGTCCGCGAACAGTGCCTGGGTAAAACCCTCCGGGATCATGCTGAGGTCCGCGTCCAGGGCGATCAATAAGCGCTGGCGACTGCCATTGATCGTAGCCACCAATCCTGAATAGTGGCTCTGAAAGCGGATGGGCGAGTCGGCTCGAATGCCAGCGTCCTTGCGCAGTTTGATCAGCGTGCGAATCAGATCGCCACGGCCCCAGTCGTACATGTCGGGCCAATACACCGTGGGTATGCCGGGGCTCAGCAGAATGTAAGCGTAGGCGATCTTGCGCTTGTCTTCGGGCACAGGCCAGTGGTGCTGCCCGCCGTATTGTCCCGGAGAATAGCCGTGTCGTGGTTGTCGACGAACGTCACCGCGATCTGCCGCCAGGCTGGGTCCGGGTTGCCATTGAGCCCGTGCCGCCATTCGGCGAGGCTGCCATTTTGCAGGCGCTCCTTGAGCGCGAAATCGAAGACTGCGCAACGCGATCTGTCCGACCAGTCCTTGAGAATGTCCTGCCAACTGGCTTTATTGCGCCAGTCGCTGGCGGGAAACTCGCCAGGGCTTTTCCACAGTTCGCCAACGCAGAACGCTTGGTCGCCAAAATCTTTCATCCACAGGTTGACCCGCTCCGGCGTATAGCCGCGCACAAAATCGAAGCGCAAGCCCTTGGCGCCGTAGTTATCCCGCAGGTTCCTGAACTCCTGCATCATGCGTGACGAACCTCCGGACTGCTGGTGTTGAGGTCGGCCTTGCCGCTATCAAACGGGTCGCCTTCGCCGCAGCTTGACGCAGGGGTGGGGGGATGCAGTCAGTGCGCCACAGCTTGAGGCGCCGAAGAAAGCGCACCTGGGTGCCGGGGAGGTTGTCGTTCATATGGTTAGGCACTACGTCGTACACCGCTTGCACGCCAGCACTCGATAAGGCGTCAACCGCTTGTTTGAGCTGGGGTTCGCTGCCGTAATTGCTGTTTTTGTCAAAGTCGTGCCAGAAGTAACCCTCCCCGCCGCCGGAAGTCCCTGAGTTCGCGTCGACCCAGCTGGATTTATCGACCCAGGCGGGAGGCAACCAGATTTTGGTGAAGCCATCGCGCCCGATGGTGGGGGCCATTTGTGTCAGTATTTCGTACCACGTTTGCGGGGTCGTGCGACTGGAGTTCCAGTGGAGCCCCTGCAATATGACGTCCTCGCCCCCGCCGTTGCGTACGCCCGGGGCAGCCAGAACGAGGCTGGTCAGCAGCCAGCTTAAGGCTGCGCATAACAAACTAAGGCGTTTCATGGGCGCTCACCTGGGTGTCGGAACAGGCTTGACTCTGCGACGGTCTGGTGAGGTTGTCTGCTGTCATATCTGACAGGGGCAGGAGAACGTTTCGCACTTATTGCCGCGGCTGAAGTAACCGGTGGGTCTATCCGAACACGGGTAGGTACGGCGGCGATATGTACTACGCGTGCGAAAGCCGATGAAAGTGCAGCGCGAGCGGTGATCATACAACCGTCATGGGCTATGATGCCCCTTCAGTTCACCGACAAAGATGACCCCACATGGAAAACGCCAACACCGCCCCTCGTCTTCCCCGCAAGCGCCGCAGCCTTGCTCAGGAATTGGTCACGGTGTTATCCGAGCAAATCCGCGATGGTCAGCTCAAACGTGGCGATAAGCTGCCCACCGAGTCGGCGATCATGGAAGCTCATGGGGTCAGTCGCACGGTGGTGCGTGAAGCCATCTCACGTTTGCAGGCCGCAGGCCAGGTAGAGACCCGGCACGGCATCGGCACTTTCGTGCTGGATACACCAAGCCCCAGCGGCTTTCGTATCGACCCCGCCACCGTGGTGACCTTGCGCGATGTGTTGGCGATTCTGGAGCTGCGGATCAGCCTGGAAGTGGAGTCGGCCGGCCTCGCCGCGTTGCGTCGCAGCGATGAGCAATTGGCGGCCATGCGCGCGGCACTCGACGCGCTGAACGAAAGCGCCGCGCACGCGGGGGATGCGGTTGCTTCAGACTTCGCGTTCCATCTGGAAATCGCATTGTCCACCGGCAACCGTTACTTCACTGACATCATGACCCACCTGGGTACCAGCATCATTCCTCGAACCCGCCTGAACTCCGCACGCTTGGCCCATGATGACCAACAGCATTACATGGACCGCCTGAGCCGCGAGCACGAAGAAATCTACGAAGCGATTGCCCGCCAGGATTCGGACGCGGCGCGCGCGGCCATGCGTTTGCACCTGACCAACAGTCGCGAGCGGCTGCGCCATGCCCATGAAGAGGCGCAGGCGCAGCGCGGGTGAGTCTCAGGGTTTGATCATCGACGGGGCAACGGTTGTGATCAGACCGGTGTATTGGGTTTGTAGTCCTTGAGCAACAAGTACGTACTCCATCCCCACCAATCATTCGTCCACTGCTTGTCGTTCAAGTCATTTACGTCCTTGCGCCGCAGCACCTTGTCGCCCTCCCTCTTGAACAACGGCGAAAAGTTGTTTGCCGGGTTTTGAGCGGCATTCAGGTCCGGCACGTACAGCGGCGCCTTAAAGGTGGCCGGGGAGGGCGCGGTGCCGCTGAGGAAAGTGTCGAAGATTTCGTCCGCCGAGGCTTGCACCGCGCGTTTGACTTGGGTCCGATTGGCCGCATCGGTGCTGTCGAAGTAGCGTTTATCCCCGTAGGCATGCCATTCGTCACCCATGGCATTGCGCACCTTGAGCCCGAATTTACTGTCTTCGTCGTGCATGAAACGGCTGATCAGCGAGCCGAGTTCTCCGGGGGTAACCACGGCGGCCAGTTGCTTGCGTGGCACGCGCAGGTGGCCGGCGGAAAACAGATCGGTCAAAAAATGATCGGCAAAACTGTTCATGGCATAGGCCAGTTCCAGCGCCGGGTCGGTGCCGGTCTGATGAGCTACCACTGCCTGTTGCAGGGCTGCGGTATGCCCGGCGAGGTAGGCCGACAGCGCCCACTCGCCGAAGTGGTCGGCGTTGTCCGCCGCCAGTTTCAAGTAACGTCCCAGCGGAATCAGCGCCGACACCGCGCTGCCGCCACCGGTGATGCGGTTCCACTCCTCGACAAGCTATCGCCCAAGGCGTCGTACGCCTCATGAGGCTGTTTGCCTTCCTTGATTGCCTGGTTGACCGCGTTGATCTCCTTTTGCATCACCGCAAGGATGTTGCGTGCTTCTTCCCGTGACGCCGGCAACACGGCCAGGGAATTGAACGCGGCCGTGAAGCGTTGCACACGCTCGGCGGGGGAGGCGCCATCGCTGATCGGTTGGCCGGGGATGCCATAGAAGTCGCCGCCCAGGGCGATCACTTGGCCGTAAGTCAGTGCCAGCCCGTTGGGCAGATGCAGCTCAACTTCTCGCGCAGGTATCGGCGCGGCGTCTTTGGCGAAGCGCAGCAGCGTATCGTCGCCAATCGCCGTATGTTCGCCGCCTTCGAAGCGTAGGGTCGGTGGGTTTTTTTCGGGTAATACGAGTTCAGGACCTGACATGTTAGCTCCTTGCTAAGTCGTAGGAATCTTCCTTGATTGCTGTATGTATATACAGCTACGGCGAGCATAGAGCATAAATTTCTTACGTCAAGAATGCGTGTTTCAACACTCTTTGCTGGGAGGTTGATGAATTGCAGTTGACGAATACTTTTATAGTTGTACGATGACGTACGACATTATCAAAACCAACAACAAACCTTTCGACAGAAAGTCTTTACCCAGGGTGTTCGAATAATGAATCCACAAGAACTGAAGTCCATCCTTTCCCACGGTCTGCTGTCTTTCCCCGTGACCGATTTCAACGCGCAGGGTGATTTCCACCAGGCGGGTTACATCAAGCGCCTGGAGTGGCTGGCCCCGTACGGCGCCACAGCCTTGTTCGCCGCCGGCGGCACCGGTGAGTTTTTCTCCCTGGCCGCCAGCGAATATTCTCAAGTGGTAAAGACTGCTGTTGATACCTGCGCCACCAGCGTGCCGATCCTCGCCGGTGTCGGCGGTTCGACGCGTCAGGCTATCGAATATGCTCAGGAAGCCGAGCGTCTGGGTGCCAAGGGTCTGTTGTTGCTGCCGCACTACCTCACCGAAGCCAGCCAGGATGGGGTTGCCGCCCACGTTGAAGCCGTGTGCAAATCGGTCAAGATTGGCGTGGTGGTCTACAACCGCAACGTCTGCCGTCTGACTGCGCCGCTGTTGGAGCGCCTGGCTGAGCGCTGCCCGAACCTCATCGGCTACAAGGACGGCCTGGGTGACATCGAACTGATGGTGTCGATCCGCCGTCGCCTCGGTGATCGTTTCAGCTACCTGGGCGGCCTGCCGACCGCAGAAGTCTACGCCGCTGCTTACAAGGCTTTGGGCGTACCGGTGTACTCCTCGGCGGTGTTCAACTTCATCCCGAAAACCGCGATGGACTTCTACCACGCGATTGCCAAGGATGATCACGCCACCGTCAGCAAGATCATCGACAACTTCTTCCTGCCTTACCTGGACATCCGTAATCGCAAGGCCGGTTATGCCGTGAGCATCGTCAAGGCCGGCGCAAAAATCGCCGGTTATGACGCCGGCCCAGTGCGCACACCGCTGACCGACCTGCTGCCGGAAGAGTACGAAGCCCTCGCCGCGCTGATCGATAAGCAAGGCCCGCAATAAGACATTTACAAGGCCGCTGAGCAATCAGCGGCCTTTTGCGTCAGGAGAAGATTTGTGTCCCAAGCCAAACGTTTTGAAAACTACATCAATGGCCAGTGGGTGGCCGGTGCGGACTATTGCACCAATATCAACCCGTCGGAGTTGTCCGATGTCATCGGCGAATACGCCAAGGCTGATGTTGCTCAAGTCAACGCCGCCATCGACGCCGCACGCGCCGCGTTCCCGGCCTGGTCCACCTCGGGCATTCAGGCCCGTCACGATGCGCTGGATAAAGTCGGCAGCGAAATCCTCGCCCGCCGCGAAGAACTCGGCACCCTGCTGGCCCGTGAAGAGGGCAAGACCCTGCCCGAAGCCATCGGTGAAGTGACCCGCGCCGGCAATATCTTCAAATTCTTTGCTGGCGAATGCCTGCGCTTGTCCGGCGACTACGTGCCGTCGGTGCGTCCTGGCGTCAACGTCGAAGTTACCCGCGAAGCCCTTGGTGTGGTTGGCTTGATCACTCCGTGGAACTTCCCGATTGCCATCCCCGCATGGAAAATCGCCCCGGCCCTGGCGTACGGCAACTGCGTGGTAATCAAACCCGCCGAGCTGGTGCCGGGTTGCGCCTGGGCCCTCGCGGAAATCATCTCCCGCGCCGGTTTCCCGGACGGTGTGTTCAACCTGGTAATGGGCAGCGGCCGTGTGGTCGGTGATGTGCTGGTCAACAGTCCGAAAGTCGATGGCATCAGCTTCACCGGTTCCGTCGGCGTCGGCCGTCAGATCGCCGTCAGCTGTGTGTCGCGCCAGGCCAAAGTGCAGTTGGAAATGGGCGGCAAGAACCCGCAGATCATTCTCGACGACGCCGACCTCAAACAGGCGGTCGAGCTGGCGGTACAGAGCGCGTTCTACTCCACTGGGCAACGTTGCACGGCGTCCAGCCGTTTGATCGTGACCGCCGGCATCCACGACCAGTTTGTCGCGGCCATGGCCGAGCGCATGAAGTCGATCAAGGTCGGCCATGCCCTCAAGAGCGGCACCGATATCGGCCCCGTCGTGTCCCAGGCCCAACTGGATCAGGACATGAAATACATCGATATCGGCCAAAGCGAAGGCGCGCGGTTGGTCAGCGGTGGCAGCCTGGTGACGTGCGACACCGAGGGTTACTTCCTCGCGCCGACTTTGTTCGCCGACAGCGAAGCGGCCATGCGCATCAGCCGTGAAGAAATCTTCGGGCCGGTGGCCAACGTGGTGCGCGTGGCGGACTACGAGGCAGCCCTGGCCATGGCCAACGACACCGAGTTCGGCTTGTCGGCCGGTATCGCCACCACGTCGCTGAAGTACGCCAATCACTTCAAGCGCCACTCCCAGGCCGGGATGGTGATGGTCAACCTGCCGACCGCCGGCGTGGATTATCACGTTCCGTTCGGTGGGCGTAAGGGCTCATCCTATGGTTCGCGTGAGCAGGGTCGCTATGCGCAAGAGTTCTACACCGTGGTGAAAACCAGCTACATCGGTTCGTAAGACGCAATACCCCGTGGGGCCGGACGCCTGCCGGTCCCACGATCAAAACAGAAAACCATTACCCGCAAAAAAAATAATTAGTGGGAGTACTTCTACATGCAAGCGACCAAGCCGACCCACGTCCGCTATTTGATCCTGCTCATGCTCTTTGTGGTGACCACGATCAACTACGCCGACCGGGCCACCATCGCCATCGCGGGCTCCAGCCTGCAAAAAGACCTCGGCATCGACGCGGTCACTCTCGGTTACATCTTCTCCGCATTCGGTTGGGCCTATGTGGCCGGGCAAATTCCCGGTGGCTGGCTGCTGGACCGGTTCGGCTCGAAAAAAGTCTATGCCCTGAGCATCTTCACCTGGTCCCTGTTCACCGTGCTGCAAGGCTATGTGGGTGAGTTCGGTGTTTCCACCGCCGTGGTCGCGCTGTTTATGCTGCGCTTCCTGGTGGGCCTGGCCGAGGCACCTTCCTTCCCGGGTAACGCACGCATCGTCGCGGCCTGGTTCCCGACCGCTGAACGGGGCACCGCCTCGGCGATATTTAACTCGGCGCAGTACTTCGCCACGGTGCTGTTCGCGCCCCTGATGGGTTGGATCGTCTACCGCTTCGGCTGGCAGCACGTGTTTATCGTGATGGGCGTGATCGGCATCGTGTTCTCGCTGATCTGGCTGAAAGTGATCCACAGCCCCCGCCAGCACCCAATGATCAACGAGGCCGAGCTCAATCACATCGCCGCCAATGGCGCGATGGTCGATATGGATCAGGACAAGGCCAAGGGTAAGAAAACCGACGGGCCGAAGTGGGATTACATCCGTCAGTTGCTCACCAACCGCATGATGCTCGGGGTGTACCTGGGCCAGTACTGCATCAACGGCATCACCTACTTCTTCCTGACCTGGTTCCCGGTGTATCTGGTGCAGGACCGTGGCATGACCATCCTCAAGGCCGGTTTCATCGCCTCGTTGCCGGCGATCTGCGGCTTTATCGGCGGCGTGCTCGGCGGGGTGATTTCCGATTACCTGCTGCGCAAAGGCCACTCGCTGACCTTCGCCCGCAAGGCGCCGATCATCGCCGGCCTGCTGGTGTCCAGCAGCATCATTGCGTGCAACTACGTGGATGTGGAGTGGATGGTGGTGGGCTTCATGGCCTTGGCCTTCTTCGGCAAGGGCGTTGGAGCACTGGGCTGGGCGGTGGTGTCCGACACTTCGCCGAAACAAATCGCCGGCCTCAGTGGTGGCTTGTTCAACACCTTCGGTAACCTGGCGTCGATCACCACACCGATTGTCATCGGCTACATCATCAGCACCACCGGTTCTTTCAAATGGGCTCTGGTGTTTGTCGGCGCCAACGCGCTGGTGGCGGTGTTCAGCTACCTGGTGATCGTCGGTCCGATCAAGCGCGTGGTGCTCAAAGAGCCACCCGCCCAGGGGCCTGAAGTGACCCACCTTACCCAAGCGCATTCCTGAGGTTCGTGTAATGCAGTTGATTGAACATGCCGACTCGCCGCGCTCGATTCGTTTGCACGAGCGCGACAACGTAGTGATCGTGGTCAACGACCAGGGCGTACCGGCCGGGACCGAGTTCCCGGACGGCCTGGTGACCGTAGACTTCATCCCCCAGAGCCACAAAGTGACCCTGGAAGATATTCCCGAGGGCGGTCAGATTATTCGTTACGGCCAGACCATCGGGTATGCCTTGGCGCCGATTCCGCGTGGCAGTTGGGTCCAGGAAGATCAACTGCGCATGCCCACCGCGCCACCGCTGGATAGCCTGCCGCTGTCTACCGAAGTGCCCGAGGGCCAGGCGCCGCTGGAGGGCTATACGTTCGAGGGCTACCGCAATGCCGACGGCACCGTCGGCACGCGCAATATCCTGGGCATCACCACCACGGTGCAGTGCGTGACCGGCGTGCTGGACCACGCGGTCAAGCGCATCAAGGAAGAGTTGCTGCCAAAGTACCCCAATGTCGATGACGTGGTGGCGCTGACTCACAGCTACGGCTGCGGGGTGGCGATCACCGCGACGGATGCCTACATCCCGATCCGTACCGTGCGCAACCTGGCGCGCAACCCGAACCTGGGGGGCGAAGTCCTGGTGATCAGCCTGGGCTGTGAGAAATTACAGGCCGGCCAGGTGATGCACGACAACGACAGTTCCGTCGACTTGAGCGAGCCGTGGCTGTATCGGCTGCAGGACTCCAGCCACGGTTTCACCGAGATGATCGAGCAGATCATGGAACTGGCCGAAGTGCGCTTGAAGAAGCTCGACCAGCGCCGCCGGGAAACCGTGCCGGCGTCCGAGCTGATCCTGGGCATGCAGTGCGGCGGCAGCGATGCGTTTTCCGGTATCACCGCCAACCCGGCCCTGGGCTACGCCTCGGACTTGTTGCTGCGGGCCGGCGCGACGGTGATGTTTTCCGAAGTCACCGAAGTGCGTGATGCCATCTACCTGTTGACCTCTCGCGCACAGACGAAGGAAGTGGCCGAAGAGTTGGTTAGAGAAATGGACTGGTACGACCGTTACCTGGCCAAAGGCGAGGCAGATCGCAGTGCCAACACCACGCCGGGCAACAAGAAAGGCGGGTTGTCGAACATTGTCGAGAAGTCGTTGGGCTCCATCGTCAAGTCCGGCAGCAGCGCAATCAACGGCGTGCTCGGCCCTGGCGAGCGCTTCAAGGGCAAGGGCCTGATCTTCTGCGCCACTCCAGCCAGCGACTTCGTGTGCGGCACGTTGCAACTGGCCGCGGGGATGAACCTGCATGTGTTCACCACCGGTCGTGGTACGCCTTATGGGCTGGCGATGGCGCCGGTGGTTAAGGTCTCGACGCGTACGGAGCTGGCGCAACGCTGGCCGGACCTCATCGACATCGACGCCGGGCGTATCGCCACTGGTCGCGCAAGCATCGAGGAGCTGGGCTGGGAGTTGTTTCACTTTTACCTGGACGTGGCCAGCGGCAAGAAGAAAACGTGGGCCGAGCATCATAAGCTGCACAACGACATCACGTTGTTTAACCCGGCGCCGATTACCTGAGACCGAGGCGACTGCATCGGGGGCAAGCCCCCTCCCACATTTGAAGGTATTCACAATTCAAACTGTGGGAGGGGGCTTGCCCCCGATAGCGGTCTAACAGGCACCCCTGAGCTGTATGGCTTATCATTAGCCACCTAACGACGCTCACCAAGGTTCTCCCCGGCATGCTGGCTATCTTCCTCACCACCCTCACGATCACCGCGCCGGTGTTTGCCATGCTGTTTCTGGGAGTGCTGCTCAAGCGCATCAACTGGATCAACGACAACTTTATCCACACTGCATCGTCCCTGGTGTTCAACGTCACCATGCCGGCGCTGTTGTTCCTTGGCATCCTGCATGCCGACCTGCACTCGGCGCTCAAGCCGGGCCTGCTGATCTACTTTTGCGTCGCCACGCTGGTGAGCTTTGCCCTGGCTTGGGGGTGGGCGATCTTTCGTTGCCCCAAGGAAGATCGCGGCATCTACGCCCAAGGCGCGTTTCGCGGTAATAACGGCGTGATCGGCCTGGCACTGGCGGCGAGCATGTATGGCGACTACGGCATCTCCCTCGGCGCAATCCTCGCGGCGTTGGTGATCCTGTTTTACAACACGCTGTCGACCATCGTGCTGGCGGTGTACAGCCCAGTGATCAAGTCCGACCCGTGGAGCATCTTCAAAAGCGTGGTCGCCAACCCGCTGATCATCAGCGTGATCACGGCTGCGCCGTTCGCTTACTTTCAGATCGGTTTACCGGGTTGGCTGGAAAAGTCCGCGCAGTACCTGGCGGACACCACCTTGCCACTGGCCTTGATCTGCATCGGCGGCACCTTGTCCCTGGCGGCGCTGCGCAAGAGTGGCAGCATGGCGTTGAGCGCGAGCCTGATGAAAATGATCTGGCTGCCGCTGCTCGCCACGCTCGGCGCCTGGCTGCTGGGCTTTCGTGGGGCGGAACTGGGAATTCTGTTCTTGTACTTCGGTGCGCCGACCGCAGCTGCCAGCTTTGTGATGGCCCGGGCGGCCGAGGGCAATCATGAGCTGGCGGCGGCGATTATCGTGATCACCACGCTAATGGCGGCGGTGACCACGAATATCGGTATTTTCGTGTTGCAGGCCGGGGGCTGGATCTAGGCGTCTTTCTGGTAGCTGTCGATCACTTCCTGCGCCGCTCGAAACGCATCGATGGCGGCCGGCACCCCGGCGTACACCGCGCAGTGCAGCAGCGCCTCGCGGATCTCTTCTACGCTACAGCCATTGTTCAATGCACCACGGACGTGGCCTTTGAGTTCTTGCGGGCACTTGAGCGCGGTCAGGGCGGCGAGGGTGATTAGGCTGCGGGTCTTGAGGGGCAAACCGTCGCGGTTCCACACGGCGCCCCAGGCGTGCTCGTTAACGAAGTCTTGCAGCGGCTGGGTGAAGTCCGTGGCGTTGCCCAGTGCGCGGTCGACAAACGCGTCGCCCATCACCTGGCGACGCATCTCAACTCCAGGTGTTTTCTGCTCGGTCATGACGATTCCCTCTTGTGTTGGCGGCGCCAGGCTCGCAGCGTGCTGAACAACAGAAACGCCACCAGCACTGGCAGGATGTAATACACCATCAAGTGTTCAAGTTTGTTGGCCAGGGGCATGCCGGTGGTGAACGACATCACATGCAGCCCATACGCCAGGTACAAGCCCAGCAGCACCAAACCTTCGGCACGGGTCACGCGGTAGCCGGTATAGAACACCGGCAGGCACAGCACCACTACGCCGAGCATCACCGGCAAATCGAAAACCAACGCGTTGGGCGAGACCGACAGCGGCGACGGCGCCAGCACGGCTGTCAGGCCCAGCACACCCAGCAGATTGAACAGATTGCTGCCGATCACGTTGCCCACGGCGATTTCCCGCTGCCCACGCAGGGCGGCGATCAGGGAAGTGGCCATGCACGGCAGCGAAGTGCCGACGCCGATCAGCGTCAGGCCGATGATGCGTTCCGACAGGCCCAGGTCGCTCGCCACATCCACCGCCGCACCGAGCAACACGTGCCCGGCCAGCACCAGCACCAGCAAACCGCCGAACATCAGCAGCACGCTGCTCAGCCACGGTGCCTGCGCCACGGTGTCGAGGGTGCGCGGCCGCCGTGAGTGGCGGGTCTGGTAGTGCAGCACACCGAGGTAGGCGATCAGCGCCACCAGCAGCAGCGCGCCATCGACCGGCGTGAGTTCCTCGTTGGCGGCCAGGGTAAATACCAGCAGCCCGGCGAGGATCATCACCGGAATATCCAGGCGTACCAGTTGTCGCGAAACGCGCAGCGGGATGATCAGCGCAGAAAGGCCCAGGGTCACCAGGATGTTGAAGATGCTGCTGCCGATCACACTGCCCACGGCAATGTCGGTATTGCCGGCCAAGGTGGCTTGCAGGCTGACCGTCATCTGCGGTGCGCTGCTGCCGAAGGCGACGATCGTCAGGCCGATGATCAATGGCCGCACCTTGAGGCTGGCGGCCAGGCGCACCGCGGCGCGTACCAGAATTTCGGCGCCGATGATTAGCAGCAACAGGCCGCTGATCAGTTCCAGCAGGCTCCAGGGGGAGAGGGCGGTTAATCCGAAAATGGCCAGGGCTCCTTTGCGTTGTGGTTCAGTTGCTCAGGGCCTGCACGCGAACCCGTGCGGTGCCGCTGCTCAGCATGCCCAGTTGCTCGGCTGCCTTGCGTGAGAGGTCGATCAGTCGCCCACGGGTATGCGGGCCGCGATCATTGATGCGCACCACCACGGAGCGGTCGTTGTTCAGGTTGGTCACCTTGACCTGGGTGCCGAAAGGCAGTTGCCGATGGGCGGCGGTCAGGGCGTTCTGGTTGAAGGGTTCACCGCTGGCGGTCTTCTTGCCGTGGTGTCTGGCGCCGTAATAGGAAGCGGTGCCAGTTTCGTCGTAGCCGTTGGGGTCGATGATGCCGCTGGCGCAACCGCCTAAAAGAGAGAACAGGGCCAGGAGGCCGAGTAGACGCTTCATTTCCACGTTACCCCATTACAAATGTGGGAGGGGGCTTGCCCCCCGATAGCTGAGTGTCAGCCGCCACTGGGTTGACTGAATCACCGCTATCGGGGGCAAGCCCCCTCCCACAGGGAGTCCGAGTTAAGCGTGAAGTCTCACTCGGACCATTCATCGTTGTCAGCCTTCGAGCTTGCTTTTGAGCAGTTCGTTTACCTGTTGCGGGTTGGCCTTGCCCTTGGAGGCTTTCATGGCCTGGCCGACAAAGAAGCCGAACATCTTGCCGCGCTTGGCTTCGTCCGCCGCACGGTACTGCTCGACCTGCTCGGCATTGGCCGCCAGCATTTCATCGAGAACGGCCGAGATGGCGCCGCTGTCGGTGACTTGCTTGAGGCCGCGCTTTTCGATGATCTCATCGGCACTGCCTTCGCCGCTGGCCATGGCTTCGAACACGGTCTTGGCGATTTTGCCGGAGATGGTGTTGTCCTTGATGCGCAGCAGCATGCCGCCCAGTTGCTCGGCGGTGACCGGTGCTTCGTCGATTTCCAGGCCCTGCTTGTTCAGCAGGCTGCCCAGCTCGACCATCACCCAGTTGGCCGCCAGTTTGGCGTCGCCGGCAATGCTCACGACTTTTTCGAAGTAGTTCGCTTGCTCGCGGCTGGAGGCCAGCACGCTGGCGTCATAGACCGACAGGCCGAACTGCGCCTGGAAGCGCTCGCGTTTTTGCTGCGGCAATTCCGGCAGGGTGGCGCGGATGTCATTGAGGAACGAGTCCTCCAGCACCACCGGCAACAGGTCCGGGTCGGGGAAGTAACGGTAGTCGTTGGCTTCCTCTTTGCTGCGCATGGCGCGGGTTTCGTCTTTGTTCGGGTCGTACAGACGCGTCTGCTGGATGACCTTGCCGCCGTCTTCGATCAGTTCGATCTGACGACGCACTTCGCTGTTGATCGCTTTCTCGATGAAGCGGAACGAGTTGACGTTCTTGATCTCGCAGCGGGTGCCGAACTCGACCTGGCCCTTTGGCCGAATCGACACGTTGCAGTCGCAACGCAGCGAGCCTTCGGCCATGTTGCCGTCGCAGATGCCCAGGTAGCGCACCAGGGCGTGGATGGTCTTGACGTAGGCCACGGCTTCCTTGGCGCTGCGCATGTCCGGCTCGGAGACGATTTCCAGCAGCGGCGTACCGGCGCGGTTCAGGTCGATACCAGTGGCGCCGGGGAATTCCTCGTGCAGGCTTTTGCCGGCGTCTTCCTCAAGGTGCGCGCGGGTCACGCCGACACGTTTGATGGTGCCGTCTTCCAGCGGGATATCCAGGTGGCCCTTGCCGACGATCGGCAACTCCATCTGGCTGATCTGGTAGCCCTTGGGCAGGTCCGGGTAGAAGTAGTTCTTGCGCGCAAATACGTTGTGCTGGCCGATTTCGGCGTCAATCGCCAGGCCGAACATCACCGCCATGCGCACCGCTTCTTCGTTCAGCACCGGCAACACGCCGGGCATGCCCAGGTCCACCAGGCTGGCCTGGGTGTTGGGCTCGGCGCCGAAAGTGGTGGCGCTACCGGAGAAAATCTTCGATTGGGTGGCGAGCTGGGTATGAATCTCCAGCCCGATCACGACTTCCCATTGCATAGTGTTCTCCTCAGAAGCCGGTAGGGGTGCGAGTGTGCCAGTCAGTCTGTAACTGGTACTGGTGCGCCACATTGAGCAGGCGGCCTTCCTGGAAATACGGGGCGAGCAATTGCACGCCTACCGGCAGACCGTCGACGAAACCGGCCGGCATGGACAAGCCTGGCAAGCCCGCGAGGTTGGCGGTGATGGTGTAGAGGTCTTCCAGGTACTCGGCGATCGGGTCGCCGGTCTTGGCGCCGATCTTCCAGGCCGGGTTCGGCGTGGTCGGGCCGAGGATCACGTCGACTTCTTCGAAGGCGGCCATGAAGTCGTTCTTGATCAAACGACGGATTTTCTGCGCCTTGAGGTAGTACGCGTCGTAGTAGCCGGCCGACAGGGCATAGGCGCCGACCATGATGCGGCGCTGCACTTCGGCACCGAAGCCTTCGCCACGGGAGCGTTTGTACAGGTCGGTCAGATCCTTTGGGTTCTCGCAGCGATAGCCGAAGCGCACGCCGTCGAAACGCGACAGGTTGGAGGAGGCTTCCGCGGGCGCGATCACATAATAGGCAGGAATCGCGTGCTGGTTGTTCGGCAGGCTGATTTCCTTGATCACGGCGCCGAGTTTTTCCAGCTCCTTGATGCTGTTGTTTACCAGCTCGGCGATGCGCGGGTCGAGGCCGGCGCTGAAGTATTCCTTCGGCACGCCGATGCGCAGGCCCTTGATCGAAGTGTTGAGGCTGGCGCTGTAGTCCGGCACCGGTTCATTGATGCTGGTGGAGTCCTGCGGGTCGAAGCCGGCCATGCCTTGCAGCAACAGCGCACAGTCTTCGGCGGTGCGTGCCAGCGGGCCGCCCTGATCGAGGCTGGAGGCGTAAGCGATCATGCCCCAGCGGGAAACGCGACCGTAGGTGGGCTTCAAACCGGTGAGGTTGGTGAACGCCGCCGGCTGGCGAATCGAGCCACCGGTGTCGGTGGCGGTGGCGGCCGGCAGGAAACGTGCGGCAACGGCGGCTGCCGAACCGCCGGAGGAGCCGCCCGGCACATGTTCCAGGTTCCACGGGTTTTTTACCGCGCCGAAGTAACTGGACTCGTTGGCCGACCCCATGGCGAATTCGTCCATGTTGGTCTTGCCCAGGGTCACGGCTCCGGCTGTCGCCAGCTTGGACACCACGGTGGCGTCATAAGGCGCCTTGAAGTTGTCGAGCATCTTCGAGCCGCAGCTGGTGCGAATGCCCTGGGTGCAGAACAGGTCTTTGTGGGCGATCGGGGCGCCCAGCAGCACGCCGGTCTCACCGCTGGCGCGACGGGTGTCGGCGGCCTTGGCCTGGCTCAGGGCCAGTTCTTCGGTGAGGCTGATGAAGCTGTTGACCTTGGGGTCCAGCTCGGCGATACGCGCCAGCAGGGTCTTGGTCAGCTCTTCGGAGGAAAACTTTTTATCGGCGAGACCGCGGGCGATCTCGGCCAGAGTCATGTGATGCATGAAAGGCTCTTTCCCTTTAGTCGATGACTTTCGGAACCAGGTACAGGCCGTTTTCGACCGCTGGCGCGATGGACTGGTAGGCCTCGCGATTATTGCGCTCGGTCACCACGTCTGCGCGCAGGCGCTGGCTGGCTTCCAGCGGGTGAGCCAGGGGCTCGATGCCGTCGGTGTTTACGGCCTGCATTTGGTCAACCAGCCCGAGAATGCTGTTCAGGGCTGCGGTGGTCTGTGGAAGATCGGCTTCATTCAGGCCAAGCGAGGCCAGATGAGCGATTTTTTCCACGTCGGAGCGTTCAAGCGCCATGGGAATCTCCTGTGGAAAACAGAACGGAGGCTGTCCGTGTGTTAGATTGTCGGAACACTACCGCATTTCTACGGTCTTACGGCCGCGATTGTGGGGGTTGGTGCATAGAAAGTCGGCCAATTTAGCACATTGGCGCCTTGCCCAAAATCCCTGTCGTTGTTAGAGTTTGCCGCACTTTTTTACCCACGCGTTGCCTAGGGTCCCTTTCCCATGTTCAAGAAACTGCGTGGCATGTTTTCCAGCGATCTTTCCATTGACCTGGGCACTGCCAACACCCTTATTTACGTGCGCGAGCGCGGTATCGTTCTGAATGAGCCATCGGTTGTGGCCATTCGGACCCATGGTAATCAGAAAAGTGTCGTTGCCGTCGGCACCGAGGCCAAGCGCATGCTCGGCCGGACACCCGGCAATATTGCCGCCATTCGTCCGATGAAGGACGGCGTGATCGCCGACTTCAGTGTCTGCGAAAAGATGCTGCAGTACTTCATCAACAAAGTTCACGAAAACAGTTTTTTGCAGCCCAGCCCTCGTGTGCTGATCTGTGTGCCTTGCAAGTCCACCCAGGTGGAGCGTCGTGCCATCCGTGAATCGGCCCTCGGCGCCGGTGCCCGCGAAGTGTTCCTGATCGAAGAGCCTATGGCTGCCGCCATCGGTGCCGGCCTGCCGGTTGAGGAAGCGCGCGGTTCGATGGTGGTGGATATCGGTGGTGGTACTACCGAAATCGCCCTGATTTCCCTGAACGGTGTGGTGTATGCCGAATCCGTCCGCGTGGGCGGCGACCGTTTCGACGAAGCGATCATCACCTATGTGCGTCGTAACTACGGCAGCCTGATCGGCGAATCCACCGCCGAGCGCATCAAGCAGGAAATCGGTACGGCCTACCCGGGCGGCGAAGTGCGTGAAGTCGACGTTCGCGGTCGCAACCTGGCCGAAGGTGTTCCTCGTGCCTTTACCCTGAACTCCAATGAAGTGCTGGAAGCTCTGCAAGAGTCCCTGGCTACCATCGTTCAGGCGGTGAAAAGCGCCCTGGAGCAATCGCCGCCGGAATTGGCGTCCGATATCGCCGAGCGCGGCCTGGTCCTGACGGGTGGTGGCGCTTTGCTGCGCGACCTCGACAAGTTGCTGGCCCAGGAAACCGGCCTGCCGGTGATCGTTGCCGAAGACCCGCTGACCTGCGTTGCCCGGGGCGGTGGTCGTGCACTGGAAATGATGGATAAACACACCATGGACCTGCTCTCCAGCGAATAAGACATTGCTGGTTTGCCCATGCGTCGCCCGCAGGCAGCACTTTGCAGTGCTGCCTGTTGGCGTTTATCTTCTTCAATCTGCATCCAGGCCGGTTTGATGCCGTATGAATAAAGAGAATATTTGCCTGGGAGGAGCGGCCTATTAAACCGCTTTTCGCCAAAGGCCCCTCATTGGGCGTGCGCTTATTGGTGCTGGTCGTGCTTTCGGTCGCGCTGATGGTGGTGGATGCGCGCTTCGCACTGCTTAAGCCGGTGCGCAGTCAGATGTCGCTGGTGTTGATGCAGACTTACTGGATCACCGACCTGCCGCAACGTCTCTACCAAGGCGTGGCCAGCCAATTCGGCAGCCGCACCGAGCTGGTCGCCGAGAACGAAAAACTCAAGACTGAAAACCTGCTGCTGCAGGGGCGCATGCAAAAGCTCGCGGCCCTGACCGAGCAGAACGTTCGGCTGCGCGAGTTGCTCAATTCTTCTGCGCTGGTCAACGAAAAGGTCGAAGTGGCCGAGTTGATCGGCATGGACCCAAACCCCTTTACCCATCGCATCATCATCAACAAGGGTGAGCGCGACGGCGTGGTCCTGGGCCAGCCGGTGCTGGACGCGCGTGGCCTGATGGGCCAGGTGGTGGAGCTGATGCCCTACACCTCGCGGGTACTGTTGCTGACGGACACCACCCACAGCATCCCTGTGCAGGTCAACCGTAACGGGCTGCGCGCGATTGCCAGCGGCACCGGCAACCCCGAGCGTCTGGAGCTGCGTCATGTGGCCGATACCGCCGACATCAAGGAAGGCGACCTGCTGGTCAGTTCCGGCCTGGGTCAGCGCTTTCCGGCGGGTTACCCGGTGGCGACGGTCAAGGAAGTGATCCACGATTCCGGCCAGCCCTTCGCCATCGTGCGCGCCGTGCCTACCGCTGCCTTGAATCGCAGTCGCTATCTGTTGCTGGTATTCAGCGATAACCGCACCCCGGAAGAGCGCGCCAATGAAGCTGCGCAGGCTCAGGAAGCGGAAGACAAAAAGAACGGCACTGCGCCGATTATTCCCGCGACCGTGCCCAAGCCCGCTCCGGCAAGCCCAGTGACTCCAGCAGCAGCCCCGGCAGCGACTGCCCCTGTGGCCACGCCGGCCAAGCCTGCGGCCCATAGCGCGCATCCAGTCAAACCCGCCGCTACTAAGCCGCCAGCAACCACCGCACCTGCCGCCAAGCCTCCTGCGGTTGCGGCGCCGGCCACCACGCGGCAGAGAGAGGAATAATGGCCAGTACCCATTCGCGAAATGGCTGGATCGTCTGGCTAAGCTTTGCCATCGGCTTGCTACTCAGCGTGTCACCGCTGCCTCAGTTCATGGAGATCCTGCGTCCGCTCTGGCTGGCGTTGTTGCTGGCGTTCTGGTCCCTGAACCTGCCGCATAAAGTCGGCATGGTCACCGCCATGTTCCTGGGCTTGGCGGAGGACGTACTCTATGGCACCTTGCTGGGCCAGAACGCGTTGATCCTGACCCTTATTACGTTCCTGGTGTTGTCGTTGCAGCAGCGTCTGCGCATGTTTCCGATGTGGCAGCAATGCCTGGTGATTCTGGTGATTTTCGGCCTGGCGCAGTTGGTGCAGCTGTGGCTCAGTGCCCTCACCGGTAACCGTCAGCCAACCCTGGCGCTGGTATTGCCCGCGCTGGTCAGTGCCTTACTGTGGCCGTGGATCAGCTTCGGTCTGCGTGGGTTATGTCGTCGCTACAAGATCAATTGAACGGATTGCGAGGCTCTGCCTGGTTATCGAACCCTACAGGGAGAGTCTGCAATGAATACCCTTTATCTGGCCTCCGGTTCTCCCCGGCGGCGTGAACTGCTGACTCAGATCGGTGTGCCTTTCACCGTCGTCAGTGCCGCTATCGATGAAACTCCTCTTGCCAATGAATCCGCTGTTGCCTACGTCGAACGTCTCGCGCGCGGCAAGGCCATGGCCGGTTTCGCCGCGCTTGGGCAAGCCTCGGCGGCCTGTGTGTTGGGCGCCGATACCGCTGTGATCGTGGATGGCCTGATCCTCGGCAAACCCGTGGATCAGGCCGACGCTTTGGCCATGTTGATGGCCTTAGCAGGGCGTGAACATGAGGTTCTGACCGCGATTGCTCTGACTGACGGCCAGCGTTGTGAAACGCAATGTGTCAGCAGCCTGGTACGTTTTCGCGCAATTAGCGTGGAGGAGGCGACCGCCTATTGGCGCAGTGGCGAGCCCCAGGACAAGGCGGGCGGCTATGCTATTCAAGGGCTTGGCTCGATTTTCGTTACCGGGCTCAACGGCAGTTATTCCGCCGTGGTTGGCCTGCCGGTGTGCGAAACCGCACAACTGCTCGCGCAATTCGGCATACCCTGTTGGCAAAACCTTACCGTGCGCTGAATGCCTGACTCCAGCGCCCAGCCTTAAGCGATCGGTCACTATTGTGAAAACGCCTGAACGAGACCCAGCCATGAGTGAAGAGATTCTGATCAATATCACGCCGATGGAATCGCGCGTGGCGGTGGTAGAGAACGGTGTTCTGCAAGAAGTGCACGTCGAGCGTACTCAGAAACGCGGGATCGTAGGCAATATCTACAAAGGCAAAGTCGTGCGGGTATTGCCGGGGATGCAGGCGGCATTCGTCGACATCGGCCTGGACCGTGCCGCGTTCATCCATGCCTCGGAGATCTCGCTGCGCGAGGGCCCGGCGGTCGAAAGCATCAGTGCCCTGGTGCACGAAGGGCAGAGCCTGGTGGTGCAAGTCACCAAGGACCCCATCGGCTCCAAAGGCGCACGCCTGACCACGCAACTGTCGATTCCGTCGCGCTACCTGGTATATATGCCGCGTACCGCGCATGTCGGCATATCCCTGAAGATCGAAGACGAAGCCGAGCGCGAGCGCCTGAAAAAAGTGGTCAGCGACTGCGTGGCCGCCGAGGGCATCAAGGAAGCAGGTGGTTTTATCCTGCGCACCGCCGCCGAAGGGGCCGGCGCTGACGAGATCCTTATGGACATCCGTTATCTGCGGCGGTTGTGGGACCAGATCGGCGCACAGATCAAGACTATCGGCGCGCCCAGCGTGATCTATGAAGACTTGGGCCTGGCCCTGCGTACTCTGCGCGATTTGGTCAGCCCAAAAATTGAGAAGATTCGCATCGACTCGCGGGAAACCTTCCAGCGCACCACGCAATTCGTTGCAGAGCTGATGCCGGAAATCGCTGACCGCCTGGAACACTACCCCGGTGAACGGCCGATTTTCGACCTGTATGGCGTCGAGGACGAAATCCAGAAAGCCTTGGAGCGCAAGGTGCCGCTCAAGTCCGGCGGCTATCTGGTGGTGGACCCGGCGGAGGCCATGACTACCATCGACGTCAACACCGGTGCGTTCGTCGGCCATCGCAACCTTGAAGAAACCATTTTCAAGACCAACCTCGAAGCGGCCACGGCTATCGCCCGCCAACTGCGCCTGCGCAACCTGGGCGGCATCATCATCATCGACTTCATCGACATGGAAGATGAAGAGCATCAGCGTCAGGTGTTGCGCACACTCGAAAAACAGCTGGAACGCGATCACGCCAAGACCAATATCATCGGCATCACCGAGCTGGGTTTGGTGCAGATGACCCGCAAGCGCACCCGTGAGAGCCTGGAACAAGTGCTGTGCGAACCGTGCAGCAGTTGCCAGGGACGTGGAAAGCTGAAAACCCCGGAAACGGTTTGCTATGAGATTTTCCGGGAAATCTTACGAGAGGCGCGGGCTTACCAGGCCGAAGGTTATAGAGTGCTTGCCAATCAAAAAGTGGTCGACCGTTTGCTGGATGAAGAGTCCGGTAACGTCGCCGAACTTGAGGGGTTTATCGGTCGCACGATTCGCTTTCAGGTCGAAACCATGTATTCCCAGGAACAATACGACGTGGTGCTGCTCTGATCCCGCAATCGCTTCTTTTTAATGAGACCGGCGGCACTGACTTGCCGCCCGACTACTGCCTTGAGGGTCGCCTGACATGGAGCGTCTGACACGCTTTTTTGCCGCCTTGACCCGTTGGGGCCTGGGCCTGTGCGCCTTGCTGCTGGTGTTGGCGGCGGTGTACGTAAGCCTTGGACGTGAATTGACCCCGCTGGTGGCCGAGTATCGTGCCGAGGTCCAGGCCAAGGCGGAGGCCGCGCTAGGCATGCCCATGCACATCGGCAGCCTTGAAGGCCGCTGGAGCGGCTTCGCGCCCGTGCTGCTCGCCCATGACGTGATGGTGGGCGAGGGCAGCAGTGCCTTGCGCCTGGATCAGGTTGAAGTGGTGCCGGATATCTGGGCCAGCCTGACCGCCCGTGAAGTGCGCATCGCCCACCTGCAGCTCAGCGGGCTGCAACTGAGTGCCAAGGAAGACAAGGACGGCCGCTGGGCCTTGCAGGGCTTGCCGTTACAGGACGATCAGCCCCTCGACCCGCAGCAACTGCTTACCCGCATGCAGATGGTCAAGCGTGTGTCGCTGCTCGACAGCCAGGTAACCTTGCAGCCGTTCGATCAGCCGCCGCTGACCCTGACTTACGTGGGACTGAGCCTACACACCGGCATGACCCGCCAGCGTCTCGACGCGCGCCTGACCCTGCCCGACGGCCAGCCGCTGGCCATGAGCCTGCGCAGCCGCATCCGCGCCAGCCAATGGAGGGATGCCGAGATCCAGGCTTACCTGAGCCTGCCTCAGAGCGACTGGGCCAAGTGGATTCCGGCTCGACTGACGCAGCAGTGGAAACTCACGCAATTGAAGGCCGGTGGCGAGTTCTGGCTGAACTGGGGCAACGGCACCGTGCAAAGCGCCGTGGCGCGCCTCAATTCGCCTCAGGTCAAAGGCAGCTACGCCGAGCGCAAGCCCGTACATATCGAAAACCTTGCCCTTACCGCGTATCTGCAACGTAGCGAGACAGGCCTCAAAGTACTGTTCGATTCGCTGGCGATGAGCCTGGGGGAAACCCGCTGGGAATCGCGCCTGCAATTGCAGCAGACCTTGGCCACCGATAAGGACCAGGAAGTCTGGAAACTACAGGCCGATCGGCTGGACCTGACCCCCATTACCCCGTTGCTCAACGCGCTGGCGCCGCTGCCGGAGGGTTTCGCCAAAACCGTCGAGCATCTCAAGGCGACGGGCTTGCTGCGTAATGTGCTGGTGGACTTCCGCCCCCAGGACAGCACCGATGAAAAAGTCAGTTTCGCCGCCAACCTCGAACGCGTGGGTTTCGATGCCTATTTCGGCGCGCCGGCCGCGCGCAATGTATCCGGCAGCATCAGCGGGAACCTGGGCCATGGCGAGCTACGCATGGACAGCAAGGATTTTTCCCTGCACCTGGACCCGATTTTCGCCAAGCCCTGGCAATACATTCAGGCCAATGCGCGCCTCACGTGGACCTTGGACAAGCAAGGCTTCACCCTGATTGCGCCTTACATCAAGGTGCTGGGGGAGGAAGGCAAGATCGCCGCCGACTTCCTGATCCGCCTGCATTTCGACCACAGCCAGGAAGACTACATGGACCTGCGCGTCGGCCTGGTGGACGGTGATGGACGCTTTACCCCGAAATACCTGCCGGCGGTGTTGAGCCCGGCCCTAGATGAATGGCTGCGCACGGCGATTCTCAAGGGGGCGGTGGACGAAGGCTTCTTCCAGTACCAAGGCTCGCTGAACCACGATGCGGTGCGAGCGGCGCGCAATATCAGCCTGTTTTTCAAAGTGCATGACGCCGAGCTGGCCTTCCAGCCGGGCTGGCCTCATGTGAGCAAGGTCGATGGTGAGGTGTTCGTCGAGGAGAGCGGCGTGCGCATTCTGGCCAGCAAGGGCCAGTTGCTCGACACTCAGGTCAAGGACATCTACGTCAACATTCCCCACGCTCCGGCGGGCAAAGACAGCCATCTGCTGCTCACCGGCAATTTCGCCGGCGGCCTGGGCGACGGTTTGAAAATCCTGCAAGAGGCCCCGATCGGCACGGCGTCGACATTCGCCGGCTGGAAGGGCGAGGGCGATCTGCAAGGTAAGCTCGACCTGGACATCCCCCTGGCCAAAGGCACCGAGCCCAAGATCGTGGTGGATTTCCAGACCGATAAGGCCCGCCTGCAGTTGGCCGAGCCAACCCTGGACCTGACGCAGCTCAAGGGCGATTTCCGTTTCGACAGCGCCAAGGGGCTCAGTGGCCAGAACATCTCCGCCCAGGTGTTCGAGCGACCGGTCACGGCGCAGATCTTCGCCGATGGCAAACCGGGCAATATCAGCACCCGCGTGGTTGCTAAGGGCCAGGTCACGGTCAAGCGGCTGACCGACTGGTTGAAAATCACTCAGCCGTTGCCCGTGTCCGGCGATATCCCCTACCAGTTGCAACTCAATCTGGACGGAGCCGACAGCCAACTGATGGTCAGTTCCAACCTCAAAGGGGTGGCGGTGGATTTGCCGGCACCGTTCGGCATGCCGGCCAGTCAGGGGCGTGACAGCACATTCCGCATGACCTTGCAGGGCGCCGAGCGGCGTTACTGGTTCGACTACGGCGAGCTGGCGAATTTCACCTTCGCTGCGCCGCCGGACAAATTCAATGAGGGCCGCGGTGAGCTGTTCCTCGGTGACGGTGACGCGGTGCTGCCGGGTGGCAAGGGGTTACGGGTTCGTGGCGTGCTCTCGGAGCTAGATATCGACCCTTGGAAAAAACTGGTTAATCAGTACGCCGGCAACGATCCTGGCGGCAGCGCCAAGCAACTGCTGAGCAGTGCCGATTTCAAAATCGGCAAGCTTACCGGCCTGGGCACCCAGTTCGATCAGGTCAGTTTGCAATTGGACCGCAAGCCCGCAGCCTGGGCCATGCAGCTCGACAGCCAGCAGGCCAAGGGCCGCGTGAGCCTGCCGGACGCCAAGGGCGCGCCGATTGTGGTCGACCTGCAGTACGTAAAACTGCCGGCCGTGGATCCGACCGTCCAGGCGGATGAAAATGCGCCGGACCCGTTGGCGAGCGTCGATCCCAAGGATATTCCGGCGCTGGATATCAGCATCGATCAGTTGTTCCAGGGGCCTGACCTGATAGGGGCCTGGTCGCTGAAGATCCGGCCTACCGCCAAAGGCTTGGCCTTCAACAATCTGGATCTGGGCCTCAAGGGCATGCAGCTCAAAGGGGCAGGTGGTTGGGAAGGTGCGCCGGGCGATAGCAGCAGTTGGTACAAAGGTCGCCTGGACGGCAAAAACATTGCCGACGTGCTCAAGGGCTGGGGCTTTGCACCAACCGTGACCAGCGAGGACTTCCATCTGGATGTAGACGGTCGCTGGCCGGGCTCGCCGGCCTGGGTGGGGCCGAAACGCTTCTCCGGCAGCCTGGACGCTGCATTCCGCAAAGGCCAGTTCGTCGAAGTGGAAGGCGGAGCTCAGGCCCTGCGGGTGTTTGGCCTGCTCAACTTCAACTCCATCGGCCGTCGACTGCGTCTGGACTTCTCCGACCTGCTCGGCAAGGGATTGAGCTATGACCGCGTCAAAGGCCTGCTGGCGGCCAGCAATGGAGTATTCGTCACCCGTGAGCCGATCACCCTGACTGGGCCGTCGAGTAACCTGGAACTCAATGGCACGCTGGACCTGGTAGCCGATCGCGTCGATGCGAAGCTGCTGGTGACGTTACCGGTCACCAATAACCTTCCGATTGCCGCATTGATTGTCGGTGCGCCAGCGGTGGGTGGTGCCCTGTTCCTGATCGACAAGCTGATCG
>BQMB01001896.1:0-41085 GCA_027943415.1 Closterium sp. NIES-67
GCCCCTTCTCCCTCCGCCCCGGTCGGAATCACCCGACTCGCAAGGCATCGGGGTCCAGCCCGACGTATGGTATGCGCAACACGGATTCCCCGGTTCGCCGACACCTCCGCACGCCGGTCCACGAAAGAGCACCCGAGTCCGCGGTGCCGGATGAGGCTGGCAGGCCCCACCCGACCCCGCGAGCTCGAGGCTCGTCCGCGTTCGCGACGCCTGGGCAAGCTGAGCTCGGAAACGACCTGCGGTGCAACCCGCCTGTCCTTCCCTCGCTCGCCTGCCGTCATTTCTTCCCATTTTCGGCCCAGAGCCTCTGGCAAAGGCTCCGGGCCTCACTCCCGGGTTCCCCAAGCCGGGTGTGATGGGTTGGCCCCAAGTGTGCAAGCCATCCCCCCAATCGTTCCACGTGCCGCGGCGCCTGCCCGCAGCGGGATGACAACGACACCCGCACCAGCCGGGTGTGCTCCATCCCTCCCTCCAGGCCGAGGTCCACGCTCAGCCCCGTTAGAAACGAGGCCTCGCTGTTCCTTCGTCGACCTGGTTCGCCTCCAGCCCAGGAGGCACGCCATCTACCCATCGCCCTCCAAGGAGGGCGCGGGGTAGCTGAACTGGCCAACCTGCAACGGTTTCCCGTTGCCCTTTCGACTCCTCGAATGATCGGTGCTCTGCATTGAATCTTAGCCAGAGCCGGCCCTGCCTTTCTCGCCACCTTTTTTCGTTTTGGCCAGGGCATCTCCCCCCACCGTGCCATCTCCCTTCATTTTACCAGGTGATCCTCCGCACCTGGAGAGCTCCCCGCCCCCTCCGCTGGGGCCTGTGCGCACCAACCCTCCGAAGAGAGTCCATGCGCACGTCTCACGGGACGCTCCCCCCCGGATCACAGAGTGCCGCCCTCCGTGGCCCGGGCCGGTGCCTCATAGGACCTCATGACAAGCTCGACTTCATACCTAGGTAATCCGCCTTGCTTGTGGTTCGAGAGCCAGTTCCTCCTCTCCCCATTTTCCCAGGTGATCCTCCGCACCTGGAGAGCTCCCCGCCCCCTCCGCTGGGGCCTGTGCGCACCAACCCTCCGAAGAGAGTCCATGCGCACGTCTCACGGGACGCTCCCCCCCGGATCACAGAGTGCCGCCCTCCGTGGCCCGGGCCGGTGCCTCATAGGACCTCATGACAAGCTCGACTTCATACCCAAATATCCGGCATTCGGGCCCCAGCATGCCCCGCCTTCACAGCGCTCGTCCCTTGTCCGGCCAAGCTTGACCACCGAAACATCCATCCGAGCAAGCTGACTTGGCAATCGCCTTGCGTTGATTGCCGTGTCTGACACGTGCGTATCGGCTGGTTCCAGAGCGCCACCGAACACCGTGGTGGACTTTCGAGCTCCTTTCCCAATCGACCCACTGTCGTAATAAGCCGGGTTTCATGGGCCAGAGGGGCATCCTCTATAGGTCCAATTCCCCATCTCGGCTCTGACCACTGCCGCTGACCGGTTTGTGCCCGCCGCCTACTATACAGGAAGTAGGATGCACCGAACCGATCGCCTACCGCACTGGTAGGTTTGCTTAAGAAGTGGCCCCTCACGCGTCAGCAAACAGCATTGCTCCTCAAGATGCTCCGAGGTTGGGCAAGCCCGTCCAAGAAGAGTCATCACACTGATCGTCGGGACAAGCCAACCCGATCCCATCACAGTCTCATTTCTTGACAATTCCAAGAGAGCTCCGTGCTAGTGCCTAGGTGGTTTTTATGCCACCTAGGACGCAAGCACATCCTTCTCAAGGCCGTACAGCAAGTGGGACATACCTCCCTTCGTTACTTCGGCTGGTTGCCTTGCACCGATTCAACCACCTCCGCATAAAGCTGGATAGCCGGGATTCGGGCCCCAGTGGCCGTTTGGCTCAGTTCGGTATGCCCCTCTTACGTATCGGGCTCAGATATGGTACTCGACAACGCTTGCTTTACTCCGTTCCACCAGTGTCCCAGTATCCGCCAGCTAGGCCCAGGGTACCCGACTTGGGCTCCATCTTGTCTTTTAGGGGCATGACCAAGGGCAACATCAACCCTTTTTCCATACTCTTAGCGCCTTCCCCTTTTTTGTGTGGTGCTCGTTTATTAGATTATGGGTACGGGACTTTAACATGCCACACACTGGCTTCCAGTTTGAGCAAGCGATGCCTTTCACGTATCCGAGTGGCTAAGGAGACGGGCTTCCTCAACCTCCACAACGAGATGTGAGTGGGCTGTGTTTCTCTACCGAGCGCTACAGACCGAGGCCTCACGCTCAAACCAGAGAAACAACCAGCACAGAACCCGGCGTTGCCACCGAGCCATCCCATTGCAGCCACGATAAGATACGAGTTGGGTTACATCTACCGAGTGCGACAAACCGAAGTCTGACACTCAAACCAGAGGCACTACCAACCCAGACTCGACATTGCGGTCGAGCCATCTCATCGTGAGTGGAAAGACACGATGCTAGAGACATCCACCGTAACTGAAATAGTCCGGCGATTTCTCCCATGCACCACGAAAGCATTAACTCCCACGTGGCATCACCATGCTTCCGATTGTCATTCCACGTTAAGAAAACTCTAGGACACACCGTCCTTGACCTACTAACATGTTCAGGTACCCGTGCATCGTCCTGCGTCCGACCGAGATCGTCCACAGTCAACATGGGTCTCATTCCAGGTTTTTGGCCTCAAGTGAGCTTCGAGCTTTCCCCCTGAAAAAGAGTCGACCGTCTCAACCACTGCATATGAGTTTTGCAAGTTGCACCGACATCAACTTCTTTATGGCAGTGGTTGAGCACCCAGTTGGTTCAGACCCCTTGCGAGGAGTGATCCGATTGGGTTCTCCTCTTTTTCCCTGGTTCCAATAAGCCTGAATCCTACCCTCCCCAACCCATGGGTCAATGACGCCGCCTCGCAACGAGGGGGGGCCACCTAGCCATAGGCGGATTGGGATACGAAACCGACCGCATATTACCAGTGTCAAGAAGTTTGTAGGGACCGAGCGGACCCAAAGAGTAACCTTCCTCCTTGGGTATTCCACCTTGCTTGTGGTTCGAGGGCCAGTTCCTCCTCTCCCCATTTTACCAGGCGATCCTCCGCACCTGGAGAGCTTACCGCCCCCTCCGCTGGGGTCTGTGCACACCAACCCTCCGAGGAGAGTCCATGCGCACGTCTCACAGGACGCTCCCCTCCGGATCACAGAGTGCCGCCCTCTGTGGCCCGGGCCGATGCCTCATAGGACCTCATGACAAGCTCGACTTCATACCTAGATAATCCGCCTTGCTTGTGGTTCGAGAGCCAGTTCCTCCTCTCCCCATTTTTCCAGGTGATCCTCCGCACCTGGAAAGCTCCCCGCCCCCTCCGCTGGGGTCTGTGCACACCAACCCTCCGAAGAGAGTCCATGCGCACGTCTCACGGGATGCTCCCCCCTGGATCACAGAGTGCCACCCTCCGTGTTCCGGGCCGGTGCCTCATAGGGTCTCATGACAAGCTTAGACTTCATACCTAGGTAATCCGCCTTGCTTGTGGTTCGAGAGCCAGTTCCTCCTCTCCCCATTTTCCCAGGTGATCCTCCGCACCTGGAGAGCTCCCCGCCCCCTCCGCTGGGGCCTGTGCGCACCAACCCTCCGAAGAGAGTCCATGCGCACGTCTCACGGGACGCTCCCCCCCGGATCACAGAGTGCCGCCCTCCGTGGCCCGGGCCGGTGCCTCATAGGACCTCATGACAAGCTCGACTTCATACCTAGGTAATCCGCCTTGCTTGTGGTTTGAGGGCCAGTTCTCCTCTCCCCGAATTATTACTACGGAAAGGCCTCGGATTACCTTGGCTTACCGACTTTTCAAGCAACCGTCCTACCCAAAGATTAGTGAGAAGAGGTGAAAAGCCACTTCCCCCTAACCTTCTTAGGCTAACCACCTGGATTACGTTGGCTTACCGTCGTTTGGCGCAACCGAGTGACCCTTGCAAAGGTTCGGGGAGAGGTGGAGCACCCCTTCCCCCGGATTCTCTTAGGCCAACCACCCGGATTACGCTGGCTTACCGTCGTTTGGAGCAATCGATTCCCAGATGCCAGGGGTTGGGGAGAGGTGGAGCACCCCTCCCGCCCAGTATTCTTAGGCCAATGACCTGGATTACGTTGGCTTACCGTCGTTTGGGGCAATCGATTTCCCCGTGGCAAGGGTTGGGGAGAGGTAGAGCACTCCTCCCCTCCGTTGTTCTTAGGCCAGTGACCCGGATTACGTTGGCTTACCGTCGTTTGGGGCAATCTATGCCCACATGCCAAGGGTTGGGGAAAGATAGAGCACCCCTCCCCTCCGGTATTCTTAGGCCAATGACCCGGATTACGTTGGGTTACCGTCATTTGGGGCAACCGTATGACCCATGCCAGGGGTCGGGGAGAGGTAGAGCACCCCTCCCCTGCAGTATTCTTAGGAAAACCACCTCGATTACGTTGGCTTACCGTCGTTTGGGGCAATCGGTTCCACCATGCCAGGGGTTGGGGAGAGGTAAGGAGCCCCTCCCCTCCGGCATTCTTAGGCCAATGACCTGGATTACGTTGGCTTACCGTCGTTTGGGGCAACCGGATGCCCCGAGCCAAGGGTTGGGGAGAGGTGGAGCACCCCTCCCCTCCTATATTCTTAGGCCAATGACCCCGATTACGTTGGGTTACCATCGTTTGGGGCAATCGGATGGCCCATGCCAAGGGTTGGGGAGAGGTGGAGCACCCCTCCCCCCCCCCCCGTGTTCTTAGGCCAATGACCTGGATTACGTTGGGTTACCGTCGTTTGGGGCAATCGGATGGCCCATGCCAAGGGTTGGGGAGAGGTGGAGCACCCCTCCCCCCCCCCGTATTCTTAGGCCAATGACCTGGATTACGTTGGGTTACCGTCGTTTGGGGCAATCCGATGGCCCGTGCCAAGGGTTGGGGAGAGGTGGAGCACCCCTCCCCCCCCCGTATTCTTAGGCCAATGACCTGGATTACGTTGGGTTACCGTCGTTTGGGGCAATCGGATGGCCCATGCCAAGGGTTGGGGAGAGGTGGAGCACCCCTCCCCCCCCCCGTATTCTTAGGCCAATGACCTGGATTACGTTGGGTTACCGTCGTTTGGGGCAATCGGATGGCTTGTGCCAAGGGTTGGGGAGAGGTAGAGCACCCCTTCCCCCCCGTATTCTTAGGCCAATGACCTGGATTACGTTGGGTTACCGTCGTTTGGGGCAATCCGATGGCCCGTGCCAAGGGTTGGGGAGAGGTAGAGCACCCCTTCCCTCCTGTATTCCTAGACCAATGACCTGGATTACGTTGGGTTACCGTCGTTTGGGGCAATCAAGTCCCCGGAACCCAAGTGATGGAATCCATCCGGATCGGACCCCGGATGGGTTTGATCGAACCCATTCGGATGGAACCCATCCGGATCTGGATCGATCGAACCCATTCGGATCCGAGTCGATCGAACCCATCCTTATCGAGCCGATCCGGATCCGGATCGATCGAACCCGTGTGGATCAAACCCATCCGGATCTGGATCAATTGAACCCATCCGGATCCGGATCGATCGAACCCATCCGGATCCGAGTCGATCGAACCCATTCGGATAGAACCCATCCCTATCGAGCCCATCCGGATCCGAGTCGATCGAACCCATTCGGATCGAACCCACCCGGGTCCGGATCGATCGAATCCGTCCGGATCCGGATCAAATGAACCCTTTCGGACCCAAGCCCATCCGGATCCGGATCGATCGAACCCATCCGGATCCGAGCCGATCGAACCCATCCGGATCCGAGTCGATCGAACCCATCCGGATCCGGATCGATCGAACCCATCCGGATCCGGTTCGATCGAACCCATTCGGATGGAATCGATCCGGATCCGAGTCGATCGAACCAATCCGGATCCGAGTCGATCGAACCCATTCGGATCGAACCCATCCGGATCCGAGTCGATCGAACCCATTCGGATCGAACCCATCCTTATCGAACCCATCCGGATCCGGATCGAACCCATCCGGATCCGGTTCGATCGAACCGATTCGGATGGAATCGATCCGGATCCGAGTCGGTCGAACCCATTTGGATCGAACCCACCCGGGTGCGGATCGATCGAACCCATCCGGATCCGGTTCGATCGAACCCATTCGGATGGAATCGATCCGGATCCGAGTCGATCGAACCAATCCGGATCCGAGTCGATCGAACCCATTCGTATCGAACCCATCCGGATCCGAGTCGATCGAACCCATCCTTATCGAACCCATCCGGATCCGGATCGATCGAACCCATCCGGATCCGGTTCGATCGAACCCATCCGGATCCGGTTCGATCGAACCGATTCGGATGGAATCGATCCGGATCCGAGTCGATCGAACCCATTTGGATCGAACCCATCCGGATCCGGATTCACCGGCCCCATTCGTATCGAACCCATTCGGGTCCGGATCGATCGAACCATCAAGGTCAAAGCCTAGGCAGGGTATTCCTATGCCAATGGCCTGCATTGCGTTGGGTTACGATTGTTTGGGGCAATCAAGAACCGAAACCCAAGTGATGGGGAGTGGTAGAATGCCCCATCCCTAGAGTATTCCTAGGCCTATGACCTGGATTACGTTGGGTTACCGTCGTTTGGGGCAATCCGAAAACACATGGCCGAATGATGGGGAGAGGAAAAATACCACTTCCCTAGGGTATTCCTAGGCCTATGACCTGGATTACGTTGGGTTACCGTCGTTTGGGGCAATCCGAAAACACATGGCCGAATGATGGGGAGAGGAAAAATACCACTTCCCTAGGGTATTCCTAGGCCTATGACCTGGATTACGTTGGGTTACCGTCGTTTGGGGCAATCCGAAAAAATATGGCCGAATGATGGGGAGAGGAAAAATGCCACTTCCCTAGGGTATTCCTAGGCCTATGACCTGGATTACGTTGGGTTACCGTCGTTTGGGGCAATCGGATGGCCCATGCCAAGGGTTGGGGAGAGGTGGAGCACCCCTCCCCCCCCCCGTATTCTTAGGCCAATGACCTGGATTACGTTGGGTTACCGTCGTTTGGGGCAATCCGATGGCCCGTGCCAAGGGTTGGGGAGAGGTGGAGCACCCCTCCCCCCCCCCGTATTCTTAGGCCAATGACCTGGATTACGTTGGGTTACCGTCGTTTGGGGCAATCGGATGGCTTGTGCCAAGGGTTGGGGAGAGGTAGAGCACCCCTTCCCCCCCGTATTCTTAGGCCAATTGTTAGGATTAAGGACGGAGTCTAGGTGAACTTAGGAGCTAGAATTACTCAAAATATAAATCCGAAATTCTGGACAGAAAAGTCGTCTTTACAAGAAACGACGTCGACGAAAAACTAGCCGTTGGAATGTCGCGAAACTTGGATATGTTGTAGCTCTTAATCTCAGCTACCGTTCCCAATTTGAATCACGTTGATTGATGAAGTATTCGCGACGCTATGGCTTTCGACGCATTAGGGGGTAAGCTGTAGGAGGAGAACTTAACTCAATCTCAAAGGTTCAATCAAAGTTCAAGAATCTCACAAGGAATTAGAAGGAGCAAGAGAAAGGTTGGGATAGGAAGAGAGGGATGAGAGGGAAGGTCCCAAGAGAGTCCCCAACCAAGGAAAACCCCATAAGCACAAAGATTCCCTCCCTATAGGAACCCCAACTTTGACATTTGTCCCTTCCCAACCAATCCATCCAAGTTGGCCACCCTTGCCAACCTAGCTTGGTTGTTCCCAACCAATTTGCAGCTGTTACAGTAGAGTGACAAGTTTCCCCAACCCCAAAGGTCCCAACTCCATATAAAGTCACCCCACAACTTCACTTAGTAACCGCCGCAATTGTAACGCAAGCTCATGAACTTTGAATCTTCATAGCTTTCGCGTTCTTGCTCCGATTGAAGCGATTCTTGTTGCGTCGGAAAGATCTTCTCAAGATCTATTATCACAAATACCTGCTCAGACAGAATAACACAAAACACATTCCCAAACTCCAGAACACACCACACACAAATGCTTGCACATTCAAACCACACATGCAAGTTGAAAAAACATGGGATGGGAGGCAGACAGAATGTGATAGCATATGATGACATCACACAACAATCTCCCCCTCTGGCTGCCAACCATCATCGACCATACCACATCTCAAGCATGCATACTCAATGCACACTCATCCCAGCAAGCTTCATGCCCTTCCAATGATCCGCCTCCGCCAGACGCTTAGTGAAAATATCTGCTGCCTGCTGATGGGTCTTCACTATCTCCAGCCGCACCTCCTTATCAAGGAGTCTCCTCACCCAATGCCACTTAGGCCTTATGTGTTTTGTCAGCCCATGCAGACAAGCATTCTTGGCCAGCTTCACTGCAGACTCATTGTCACAGAACACAACTGTCGGCTCCTCCTGACCAACTCCCAACTCCTCCAACAAACGCCTCAGCCATACCACTTCCTTGGCCCCATGGTGTAAGGCCATGTACTCAGTCTCACATGAAGACAATCCCACCTCATTCTGCTTCTTGCTGCGCCAGCTCACAGCACCACCTCCCAGCAAGCACACATAACCCCCAATGCTGGTGCCATCCGCTTTCACTGAGTTGAAGCTAGCGTCAGTATAGCAACTCAAGAGCATCTCACCACTCTTCACATCTGCAGCACCTCTCTGCAACCGCTGCCTCACTCCACTGTACTCCAATCCCACTGATGCCGTAGCACTCACATAGCGGACCAACCTCTTGGCCGCTTCCAGCTGCTCATGACTAGGACGTGAAACCACGCTAGCCAGTCGTGATGTAGCAAATGCAATGTCAGGCCGTGTATGATTTGCAGCATAATTCAGCGACCCAACCATCGAATGAAACAGCTTCCTGTCACTATCACCCACTACCTCCTCATCAGCACATGGCTCCACAGTAAACCCTGAAGGTAGTGGTGTTGCTGGCTTTCCCCCATCTTGCAGCCCATACTTCTCAGCCAGCCCCTCACAGTACTTCCTCTGGTGCAACCTCAGCACACCCTTTTCCACATCTCTCTCCACATGCATCCCCAAGTAGTACTTCGCCTCACCCATCTTGGAGCACTTGAACTGCATCTCCAGCATCTGCTCTGCGCTGTCCAGCAAAGCAGTTGATGCAGAAAAGAGAAGGATATCATCCACATACACCAAGAGCATGAGGATTTCGTCCTTCTCCTGCAGCAGGAACAGGCTGGGGTCACACTCACTCTTCTTGAAACCCCCAGCCAGCAGCGCCTCCTCCAACTTGTGATACCATGCACGAGGCGCCTGCTTAAGGCCATAGATGGCCTTCTTCAGCCTGCAGACCCTGCCGCTCCCATCATCCAGCCCCTCTGGCTGCTTCATGTACACCTCCTCCAGAATGATCCCATTCAGAAAGGCAGTCACAATGTCCATCTGCCGAATCTTCCATCCCAGGAGTGCAGCTATCGCCAACAGCACCCTCAGTGTTGTTCCTTTCCCCACAGGAGCAAACACCTCATCATAGTCCTTCCCCTTTGTCTGCTGAAACCCCCGTGCCACAAGCCTAGACTTGTAGCGGGTCAGCTCCCCTTCAGGTCCATACTTGTGCCTGTAGATCATCTTGGAAGTGATTGCCTTCTTTCCAGGAGGCAAGTCACACAGGTCCCATGTCTCGTTCTCAATTAGGGACCCGAACTCCTCATCCTCACTCGCCTTCCACTTCTCCCCATTTGGTCCATTCAAGGCCTCTTCTCGAGTCTTGGGCTCAGGGATTGGTGCCCAGTAGCAGTGAGCGATCTCATCTTCCTCAATCTGCTCAACCACACTCCCAGCCTGCACCACATTCGGCTTGCCTCTTCCCCCATAGGTCAGCCTCACTGGAGGGCGCACATCCCTCCTAGGACGCTCAGGCGGGTGTGGAACTCGAGGTGGAGACTCATGCTGCTGCTGCTGCTGCTGCTCTACTTCAGCTGCTCCCCCTTCCTCAGTCACCCCAGACATCTCCTCCTCTGACACTGCAACCTCCACCTGTCTTGAAGGCTGCTGCACCTCATCTGCCTCCACAATGAGCGGTGTAGATGGAAGCTTCTGTTGCTGCTGCTTCCATTCCTTGTAGTACAGGGACTCAAGAAACTTCACATCCCTTGACACTGTCAACTTCTGGGTGGTCAAGTCCCATAGCAGCCACCCCTTGTGATCCTTTGCAATCCCCAAGTGCACACCCCATCTTCCAGAAGCCTCCAACTTCCCCCTTTTCTCCTTAGGCACATGAAACACCACCATGCACCCAAATGCCCTCAGCATGTTCACAGCTGGAGCACTCCCATACCACTTGACGTATGGGATCCACTCCTTATCTCCAACTGTAGCCAGCACCCTGTTCTTCACAAGGGCGACCTGCCTCAGTGCAGACACCCAAAACGGATCAGGCAGCCCTGCACGCCCAAGGAGAGTGCGTGCCCCCTCCTGCAGGGTCCTGTTGAACCTCTCAGCCACGCCATTCTGCTGTGGGTTGTAGGGCACTGTCAGTTGATGCTGGATCCCCTTCCTCTTCAACTCCCCCTCAAAATCAGCTCCAATGAACTCCCCACCATTGTCACTACGGATCACCTTCACCTTGTGTCCGCATTCCCTCTGAGCTCTCGGCATCCACTCCTTAAGGACAGCCGCTGCCACCTCCCCCTTGCTCTTCAAAGGGTAAACCCACACTGCCCAAGTGTGGTCATCCACAATTGTCAAGAAATAGCGGCTGCCTGAGAGGGAAGGGGCTCTTGTGGGCCCCACCACATCCATGTGCACAAGTGCAAGTGGGGTCTTGGATGGTCCAGTTGCACTGTTGAAGGGGAACTTGGAGAACTTGGTCTCCAAGCATGTAGGGCAGCTCCCAATCTCCTTCACTTCCCCTTTCACCTCCAAGCCCTTCAGGCTCCCATTCTTCACCAACTTCTGCAGCATAGGGAAGTTCACATGACACAACCTCTCATGCCATGTCTCCCAATCGGCCTCTCCACTCCTTGATGAAGCCTTAGCCCATGCCGCACTCGCATCCACACCAGCAAGCACCTCACCATGTGTCTGCTGCTTCTGCACTTTCTTGACTGCTTCCAGCACCCCATCAGTTGGTGCAGTTGCATCTCCTCCTGCTGTTGCCTTTGCCACTGCTGCCGTTGCTGCTGTTGGAGTCTTCCCATTCCAAGGGATGATGGGCAGCTGCCACAGGTCCTTGATGCAGCTGGTCTCCTCTTCCAGACTCCACAGCACCTTCTTCCCAAGCTTAGCACGGCAGCTGGTTGGTCCAAAGGTCACTTCGGCCTTACTCTTCTGCAGCCGCCGCACAGAGAGAAGGTTAGCAGACAAGCCTTTAACCAGCAGAACATTCCCAAGCCCCACAAGCTCCCCATTAGCTCCCTTAACCTTGGCATTCCCAACACCAATCACGGGGAGCAAAGCACCTGACGCTGCTGCCACATACTTAATCTTCCCAGGGGGTTTTACCTCATCAAGCAAATCTGCCCGTGGGGTCATGTGACTGGTGCAACCCGAATCAATCACCCAGTGCGTGAGAGGGTGCATCACAACCTTTCCCACAAATCCCACATCACCCTCATGCCCATGCACATCCTCAACCATAAGAAACAAACCAGGATAGGCATTACCTTGTGCACCTTCACCTTGTGCACCTGAGCCTTGCACAGCGCCACCTTGTGCGCGTTCACCACTGGGTGGCTTCATGCCTGGAGGTGCCCATCCCTCCGGCCTGCTGAAGCACTTGAACCAAGGATGCCCTATCTTCTTGCAGTACCAGCAGGTGCCCTCCATTCTGGTACTCCCCCTGCCACTAGAGCTCCCATGCCCCTCATTATAGTCACCTCGGCCTCTACCTCTGCCAAAGCTCCTCCCACGGCCTCGGCCTCTCCAACCCCCTCTTCCTCTGCCGCGCCCTGCAGCTCCATACCCCTCAGCAGTCTTAGTGGCAGCACCGCCTCCCACATGGCGTCTGCGGAAGTCCTCCTGCAGAATCTGCTGCCTTAGCCACTCAGGTGTCCATTGATCTTGTTGAGAGTTGAGGGTGGGGATGAGGTTGTCCCAAGAGTTGTCCAACACCGAGATGATCTTGGTGCACTGCTGCAGCTGAGATACACTGCTGCCCGCTGCTGCCATCCTTGCATAGGTGTCCTTGATCTTGTCAAGGACCGGCTTCACATCGTCCCCTGGTCGCATGGAGATGGCAGCAAGTTCCTTCTCGAGCACGATCACCATCAGGAGAGTGTTGGGCTGAACCACATCACGTAGTAGTTTCCACGCCCTTGGACCCGAATCATCCGCTTCCACAAGATCCTTGATGTGCTCGAACATCTCCTTGTTGACCGATTGAAGAATGAGGTCGAAAAGCACCGCGCTTTTCTCAATCCACCGTTCACGTGCTTCGCCTTCTTCCGGCATCTTCTCTTCCCCAACAGCAATCTTCAGTAGCTTGTAGCGTTTGAAGGCACTCCTCATCCGTCCGCTCCATTCCTCATAGTTGGAGCCATCCAAAGCTTCAACTTTTGATGGCGGCGGCTCACTTGTCTTCTCAGCTACAGCTCCTCTTCCATTAGCATCTCCTCCTCTCTCATTCATCTTCTCCTTGAGAAATGACGAATTTCAGCTCCCCTTTGCTGTCCACACTCAGCTCCCTCGATATTTTCACAAGTGTCGGCGTCCACGAAATTTCGGCAGAGTTTCCCCTTAGCGGAAGACACATCCAACCTTTAGAACACCACTTAGGCACACCCACAGGCCATGGTGGGTCTAGAAGGGTCTTCACACTTCTGTAGACTCCTCTCAATGTCCTTAATATCGCTCTGATACCACTTGTTAGGATTAAGGACAGAGTCTAGGTGAACTTAGGAGCTAGAATTACTCAAAATATAAATCCGAAATTCTGGACAGAAAAGTCGTCTTCACAAGAAACGACGTCGACAAAACACTAGCCGTTGGAATGTCGCGAAACTTGGATATGTTGTAGCTCTTAATCTCAGCTACCGTTCCCAATTTGAATCACGTTGATTGATGAAGTATTCGCGACGCTATGGCTTTCGACGCACTAGGGGGTAAGCTGTAGGAGGAGAACTTAACTCAATCTCAAGAGTTCAATCAAAGTTCAAGAATCTCACAAGGAATTAGAAGGAGCAAGAGAAAGGTTGGGATAGGAAGAGAGGGATGAGAGGGAAGGTCCCAAGAGAGTCCCCAACCAAGGAAACCCCATAAGCACAAAGATTCCCTCCCTATAGGAACCCCAACTTTGACATTTGTCCCTTCCCAACCAATCCATCCAAGTTGGCCACCCTTGCCAACCTAGCTTGGTTGTTCCCAACCAATTTGCAGCTGTTACAGTAGAGTGACAAATTTCCCCAACCCCAAAGGTCCCAACTCCATATAAAGTCACCCCACAACTTCACTTTGTAACCGCCGCAATTGTAACGCAAGCTCATGAACTTTGAATCTTCATAGCTTTCGCGTTCTTGCTCCGATTGAAGCGATTCTCGTTGCGTCGGAAAGATCTTCTCAAGATCTATCATCACAAAAAACCTGCTCAAACAAAATAACACAAAACACATTCCCAAACTCCAGAACACATCACACACAAATTCTTGCACACGTTCAAACCACACATGCAAGTTGAAAAAATATGGGATGGGAGGCAGACAGAATGTGATAGCATATGATGACATCACACAACAGAAGCGATGCGAAGCGAAGCTAAGCGAAGCGAAGCGAAGCTAAGCGAAGGGAAGCAAAGCTATGGGAGGCGTAGCGAAGCAAAGCTAAGCAAAGTGAAGCAAAGCGAAGCGAAGATAAGCAAAGTGAAGCGAAGATAAGCGAAGCGAAACGAAGCTAAGCAAAGCGAAGCAATGCAAAGCTAAGTGAAGCGAAGCAAAGCTAAGGGAAGCAAAGCGAAGCTAAACGAAACAAAGCTAAGTGAAGCGAAGCGAAGCTAAGCGAAGCAATGCAAAGCTAAGAGAAGCGAAGCTAAGCAAATGGTAAGCGAAGCTAAGCGAAGCGAAGTCAAGCTAAGCGAAGCGAAACGAAGCAAAGCAAAGCGAAGATATGCGAAGCTACGAGAAGCAAAGCTAAGAGAAGCGAAGAAAAGCTAAGCGAAGCAAAGCAAAGCGAAGCGAAGCGAAGCAAAGCGAAGCGAAGCTAAGCAAAGCGAAGCGAAGCTACGCGGAGCGAAGCTAAGCAAAGCTAAGCAAAGCTAAGCGAAGCGAAGCTCAGCAAAGCGAAGGGAAGCTAAGCGAAGCAAAGCGAAGTGAAGCGAAGCAAAGCGAAGCGAAGCTAAGCGAAGCGAATCTAAGTGAAGCGAAGCTAAGCGAAGCAAAGCGAAGCGAAGCTAAGGGAAGGTAAGCGAAGCTAAGCGAAACGAAGCTAAGCGAAGCTAAGCGAAGCGAAGCTAAGCGAAGCTAAGAGAAGCGAAGCAAAGCTAAGCGAAGCACAGCGAAACAAAGAGAAGCTAAGCAAAGCGAAGCTAAGTGAATCGAAGCGAAGCTAAGCGAAGCAAATCGAAGCGAAGCGAAGCAAAGCTAAGAGAAGCGAAGAGAAACTAAGCGAACCTAAGCGAAACGAAGCAAAGATAAGCGAAGCTAAACGAAGCTAAGGAAAGCAAAGCAAAGCTAGGCGAAGCTAAGAGAAGCTAAGCGAAGCTAAGCGAAGCGAATCGAAGCTAAGCAAAGCTAAGCGAAGCGAAGCGAAGCTATGCGAAGCGAAGCAAAGCTATGCGAAGCGAAGTAAAGTGAAGTGATCACGAAGCTAAGCGAATTGAAGCGAAGCTAAGCGAGGCGAAGAGGGGCAAAGTGAAGCAAAGCGAAGCTAAGCAAAGCAAAGCAAAGCTAAGCTAAGTGAAGCTAAGTGAAGCGAGGCGAAGCGAAGCTCAGGGAAGCGAAGGGACGCTAAGCGAAGCTAAGCGAAGCTAAGCGAAGCAAAGCGATGCCTATTGAAGCTAAGCAAAGTGAAGCGAAGAGAAGCGAAGCGAAGCTAAGCGAAGTAAAGCGAAGCTAAGCGAAGCAAAGCGAAGCTAAGCGAAGCAAAGCGAAGCAAAGCGAAGCTAAGCGAAGCTAAGCGAAGCTAAGAGAAGCGAAGTGAAGCTAAGCAAAGCGAAGCGAAGCTAAGCGAAGTGAAGCAAATCTAAGGGAGGAGTTGGGACCTTTGCTTCATAAGCTTGTGTTACAATTGCGGCGGTTACTAAGTGAAGTTGTGGGGTGACTCTATATGGAGTTGGGACCTTTGGGGTTGGGGAAATTTGTCACTCCACTGTAACACCTGCAAATTGGTTGGGAACTACCAAGCTAGGTTGGCAAGGGTGGCCAACTTGGATGGATTGGTTGGGAAGGGACAAATGTCAAAGTTGGGGTTCCTATACGGGGGAAATCTTTGTGCTTATGGGGTTTCCTTGGTTGGGGACTCTCTTAGGACATTCCCTCTCATCCCTCTCTTCTATCCCAACCTTTCTCTTGCTCCTCTAATTCCTTGTGAGATTCTTGAACTTTGATTGAACTTTTCTCCACCTACAGCTTACCCTCTAGTGCGTCGAAACACATAGCGTAGCGGATACTCCATCAAACGACGTAATTCAAATTGCGAACAGTAGCTAAGATTACAAGCTAAAACATATCCGATTTTCGCGACATTCCAACTTCTAGTTTTTTCATCAACGTGGTTTCTTGTGAAGACGACTTTTCTGTCCAGAATTTCGGATATATATTTTGAGTATTTCTAGCTCCTAAGTTCACCTAGACTCCGTCCTTAATTCTAACAAAGCGAAGCGAAGCTAAGCAAAGCTAAGAGAAGCTAAGCGAAGCTAAGCAAAGCTAAGCGAAGCTAAGGGAAGCAAAGCGAAGCTAAGCCAAGCTAAGCCAAGCTAAGCGATGCTAAGCGATGCGAAGGGAAGCTAAGCGAAGCTAAGCGAAGATAACCGAAGCGAAGCGAAGCTAAGAAGGCTAAGCAAAGCTAAGCTTAGCGAAGCGAAGCTAATCGAAGTGAAGCGAAGCTAAGAGAAGCGACGCGAAGCGAAGCGAAGCTAAGTGAAGCTAAGAGAAGCGAAGTGAAGCTAAGCGAAGTGAACACGAAGCTAATCGAAGCGAAGCAAAGCGAAGCCAAGCTAAGCAAAGCTAAGCGAAGCTAAGCAAAGCGAAGCAAAGCTAAGCAAAGCGAAGGGTAGCTAAGCGAAACTAAGCGAAAGGAAGCGAAGCTAAGCAAAGCAAAGCGAAGCTAAGTGAAGAGAAGCGAAGAGAAGCGGAGCGAAGCTAAGCAAAGCGAAGCAAAGCTAACTGAAGCTAAGAGAAGCGAAGCGAAGCTAAGCTTAGCGAAGCGAAGCGAAGCCAAGCAAAGCGAAGCCAAGCCAAGCCAAGCGAAGCGAAGCTAAGCAAAGCGAAGCTAAGCGAAGCGATGCGAAGCTAAGCGAAGCAGAGCAAAGCAAAGCTAAGCAAAATGAAGCAAAGCGAAGCTAAGCGAAGCGATGCGAAGCTAAGCGAAGCTAAGCAAAGCGATCACGAAGCTAAGCGAAGGGAAGAAAATCTAGGCGAAGCGAAGCGGGGCAAAGTGAAGCCAAGCGAAGCTAAGCAAAGCGAAGCAAAGCCAAGCGAAGCTAAGCAAAGCGAAGCGAAGCGAAGAGAAGCGAAGAGAAGCAAAGCGAAGCGAAGCGAAGCGAAGCTAAGGGAAGTGATGCGAAGCTAAGTGAAGCGAAGCGAAGCGAAGCTATGCGAAGCGAACACGAACCTAATCGTAGCGAAGCGAAGCAAAGCTAAGTGAAGCAAACGCGAAGCTAAGCAAAGCGAAGCAAAGCTAATCGAAGCGAGGCGAAGCTAAGCTAAGCGAAGCGAAGCAAAGCTAAGGGAAGCGAAGCGAAGCTAAGTGAAGCTAAGCGAGGCTAAGCGAATCGAAGCGAAGCGAAGCTAAGCGAAGCGAAGCTAAGTGAAGCGAAGACGAAGCTAAGCGAAGCGAACGCGAAGCTAAGCGAAGCGAAGCAAAGCTCATCGAAGTGAAGCGAAGCTAATCGAAGCTAAGCGAATCTAAGAAAAGCGAAGCGAAGCTCAGCGAAGCGAAGCAAAGCTAAGCGAAGCTAAGCGAAGCTAAGCGAAGCAAGGTGAAGCAAAGCTAAGCAAAGCAAAGCGAAGCGAAGCAAAGCTAAGCGAAGCTAAGCGAAGCGAAGAGAACACGAAGCTTTGCGAAACTCGCACGAAGGTAAGCGAAGCGAAGCGAAGCGAAGCTAAGAGAAGCAAAGCGAAGCTAAGCGAAGCTAAGCAAAGTCAAGAGAAGCGAAGAGAAGCTATGGGAAGCAAAGCGAAGCTAAGCAAAGCGAAGCTAAGCAAAGCGAAGCAAAGCGAAGCTAAGAGAAGCAAAGCTAAGCAAAGCGAAGCGAAGTTAAGCCAAGCGAAACAAAGCTAAGCCAAGCTAAACGAAGCTAAGCGAAGCGAAGCGAAGTTTAGAGAAGCAAAGCGAGGCTAAGTGAAGTGAAGCGAAGCTAAGCGAAGCGATGCTAAGCAAAGCCAAGTGAAGCTAAGGGAAGCGATGTGCCGCGAAGCAAAGCAAAGCGAAGTGAAGCGAAGCAAAGCTGAGCGAAGCTAAGCGAAGCAAAGCAAAGCGAAGCGAACCTAAGCGAAGCGAAGCGAAGCAAAGCAAAGCGAAGCGAAGCAAAGCAAAGCAAAGCAAAGCGAAGCGAAGTGAAACGAAGCGAAGCTAAGAGAAGCAAAGCGAATCTAAGCGAAGCGAAGCAAAGCTAAACGAAGCTAAGCGAAGCAAAGCGAAGCTAAGTGTAGCTAAGCGAAGCGAAGCAAAGCTAAGCGAAGCGAAGCAAAGCAAAGCGAAGCGAAGCAAAGCTACGGGAAGCAAAGCAAAGCAAAGCGAAGCAAAGAGAAGCAAAGCAAAGCTAAGCGAAGCTAAGCGAAGCAAAGCTAAGCGAAGCAAAGCAAAGCTAAGCGAAGCAAAGCAAAGCAAAGAGAAGCAAAGCGAAGCTAAGCGAAGCTAAACGAAGCTAAGCGAAGCAAAGCAAAGCTAAGGGAAGCAATGTGAAGCGAAGCAAAGCTAAGCGAAGCGAAGCTAAGCCAAGCGAAGCAAAGCTTAGCGATGCAAAGCGAAGCTAACCGAAGTGAAGCGAAGCTAAGCGAACCGAAGTGAAGCTAAGCGAAGCGAAGCTAAGGGAAGCTAAGCAAAGCAAAGCTAAGCGAAGCGAAGCGAAGCTAAGCAAAGCGAAGCGAAGCTAAGCGAAGCGAAGCAAAGCTAAGCGAAGCGATGTGAACCTAAGCGAAGCGAAGGTATGCGAAGCTAAGCAAAGCTAAGCTAAGCAAAGCAAAGCTAAGCGGAGCGAAGCGAATCGAAGCAAATCGAAGCGAAGCGAAGCTAAGCGAAGCAAAGCTATGCGAAGGTAAGCGAAGCGAAGCTAAGCGAAGCGAAGCGAAGCGAAGCGAAGCGAAGCTAAGCGAAACGAAGCGAAGCAAAGCGAAGCTAAGCGAAGCAAAGCAAAGTTAAGCGAAACGAAGCGAAGCAAAGCAAAGCGAAGCAAAGCTAAGCGAAGCTAAGCAAATCGAAGCGAAGCTAAGCGAAGCGAAGCTAAGCGAAGCGAAGCGAAGCTAAGCGAAGCGAAGCGAAGCTAAGCTCAGTGAAGTGAAGCGAAACAAAGCTAAGCGATGCGAAGTGAAGCTAAGGGAACTTAAGCGATGCGAAGCAAAGCTAAGCGAAGCTAAACGAAGCTAAGCAAAGCAAAGTAAAGCTAAGCAAAGCGAAGCGAAGCTATGCAAAGCGAAGTAAAGTGAAGCTAAGCGAAGCCATCACGAAGCTAAGCTAAGCGAAGCGAAACAAAGCTAAGCGAAGCTAAGCGAAGCAAAGCGAATCAATGCTAAGTGAAGCGAAGAGAAGCGAAGCTAAGCTAAGCGAAGACGAAGCTAATCAAAGCGAAGCGAAGCTAAGCGAAGCGAACGCGAAGCTAAGCAAAGCGAAGCAAAGCTAATCGAAGCGAAGCCAAGCTACTCGAATCGAAGCGAAGCTAAGAGAAGCGAAGCAAAGCTAAGCGAAGCGAAACAAAGCTAAGTGAAGCTAAGCGAAGCTAAGCGAAGCAAAGCGAAGCTAAGCGAAGCGAACATGAAGCTAAGCGAAGCGAACACGAAGCTAACCAGAGCAAAGCGAAGCTAAGAGAAGCAAAGCAAAGCTAAGCGAAGCTAAGCGAAGCTAATCGAAGCGAAAAGAAGCTAAGCGAAGGGAAGCAAAGCTAAGCAAAGCTACGAGAAGCGAAGCGAAGCTTAGGGAAGCGAAGCGAAGCTAAGCGAAGCGAACCTAAGCAAAGCGGAGCAAAGCTAAGCAAAGCTAAGCGAAGCTAAGCGAAGCAAAGCAAAGAGAAGCGAAGAGAAGCGACGCGAAGCGAAGCGAAGTTTAGAGAAGCAAAGCGAGGCTAAGCGAAGAGAAGCAAAGCTAAGCGAAGCGAAGCTAAGGGAAGCGATGCGACACGAAGCGAAGCGAATTGAAGCAAAGCTAAGTGATGCAAAGCAAAGCTAAGCGAAGCTAAAAGAAGCTAAGCGAAGCAAAGCAAAGCTAAGCGAAGCTAAGCGAAGCTAAGCGAAGCGAAGCTAAGCCAAGCGAAGCAAAGCTAAGTGAAGCTAAGCGAATCTAAGCGAAGCAAAGCGAAGCGAAGCTAAGCGAACCGAAGCAAAGAGAAGCGAACACGAAGCTAAGCAAAGCGAACATGAAGCTAACCAGAGCGAAGCGAAGCTAAGAGAAGCAAAGCGAAGCTAAGCAAAGCTTGTTGTGTGATGTCATCATATGCTATCACATTCTGTCTGCCTCCCATCCCATGTTTTCAACTTGCATGTGTGGTTTGAATGTGCAAGCATTTGTGTGGTGTGTGTTCTGGAGTTTGGGAATGTGTTTTGTTTTATTCTGTCTGAGCAGGTATTTGTGACGATAGATCTTGAGAAGATCTTTCCGACGCAACAAGAATCGCTTCAATCGGAGCAAGAACGCGAAAGCTATGAAGATTCAAAGTTCATGAGCTTGCGTTACAATTGCGGCGGTTACAAAGTGAAGTTGTGGGGTGACTTTATATGGAGTTGGGACCTTTGGGGTTGGGGAAACTTGTCACTCTACTGTAACAGCTGCAAATAGGTTGGGAACAACCAAGCTAGGTTGGCAAGGGTGGCCAACTTGGATGGATTGGTTGGGAAGGGACAAAGGTCAAAGTTGAGGTTCCTATAGGGAGGGAATCTTTGTGCTTATGGGGTTTCCTTGGTTGGGGACTCTCTTGGGACCTTCCCTCTCATCCCTCTCTTCCTATCCCAACCTTTCTCTTGCTCCTTCTAATTCCTTGTGAGATTCTTGAACTTTGATTGAACCTTTGAGATTGAGTTAAGTTCTCCTCCTACAGCTTACCCCCTAATGCGTCGAAAGCCATAGCGTCGCGAATACTTCATCAATCAACATGATTCAAATTGGGAACGGTAGCTGAGATTAAGAGCTACAACATATCCAAGTTTCGCGACATTCCAACGGCTAGTTTTCTGTCGACGTCGTTTCTTGTGAAGACGACTTTTCTGTCCAGAATTTCGGATTTATATTTTGAGTAATTCTAGCTCCTAAGTTCACCTAGACTCCGTCCTTAATCCTAACAAGTGGTATCAGAGCTGTATTAAGGACATTGAGAGGAGTCTACAGAAGTGTGAAGACCCTTCTAGACCCACCATGGCCTGTGGGTGTGCCTAAGTGGTGTTCTAAAGGTTGGATGTGTCTTCCGCTAAGGGGAAACTCTGCCGAAATTTCGTGGACGCCGATACTTGTGAAAATATCGAGGGAGCTGAGTGTGGACAGCAAAGGGGAGCTGAAATTCGTCATTTCTCAAGGAGAAGATGAATGAGAGAGGAGGAGATGCTAATGGAAAAGGAGCTGTAGCTGAGAAGACAAGTGAGCCGCCGCCATCAAAAGTTGAAGCTTTGGATGGCTCCAACTATGAGGAATGGAGCGGACGGATGAGGAGTGCCTTCAAACGCTACAAGCTACTGAAGATTGCTGTTGGGGAAGAGAAGATGCCGGAAGAAGGCGAAGCACGTGAACGGTGGATTGAGAAAAGCGCGGTGCTTTTCGACCTCATCCTTCAATCGGTCAACAAGGAGATGTTCGAGCACATCAAGGATCTTGTGGAAGCGGATGATTCGGGTCCAAGGGCGTGGAAACTACTACGTGATGTGATTCAGCCCAACACTCTCCCTATGGTGATCGTGCTCGAGAAGGAACTTGCTGCCATCTCCATGCGACCAGGGGACGATGTGAAGCCGGTCCTTGACAAGATCAAGAACACCTATGCAAGGATGGCAGCAGCGGGCAGCAGTGTATCTCAGCTGCAGCAGTGCACCAAGATCATCTCGGTGTTGGACAACTATTGGGACAACCTCATCCCCACCCTCAACTCTCAGCAAGATCAATGGACACCTGAGTGGCTAAGGCAGCAGATTCTGCAGGAGGACTTCCGTAGACGCCATGTGGGAGGCGGTGCAGCCACTAAGACTGCTGAGGGGTATGGAGCTGCAGAGCGCGGCAGAGGAAGAGGGGGCTGGAGAGGCCGAGGCCGTGGGAGGAGCTTTGGCAGAGGTAGAGGCCGAGGTGACTATAATGAGGGGCATGGGAGCTCTAGTGGCAGGGGGAGTACCAGAATGGAGGGCACCTGCTGGTACTGCAAGAAGATAGGGCATCCTTGGTTCAAGTGCTTCAGCAGGCCGGAGGGATGGGCACCTCCAGGCATGAAGCCGCCCAGTGGTGAACGCGCACAAGGTGGCGCTGTGCAAGGCTCAGGTGCACAAGGTGAAGGTGCACAAGGTAATGCATATCCTGGTTTGTTTCTTATGGTTGAGGATGTGCATGGGCATGAGGGTGATGTGGGATCTGTGGGAAAGGTTGTGATGCACCCTCTCACGCACTGGGTGATTGATTCAGGTTGCACCAGTCACATGACCCCACGGGCAGATTTGCTTGATGAGGTAAAACCCCCTGGGAAGATCAAGTATGTGGCAGCAGCGTCAGGTGCTTTGCTCCCTGTCATTGGTGTTGGAAATGCCAAGGTTAAGGGAGCTAATGGGGAGCTTGTGGGGCTTGGGAATGTTCTGCTGGTTGAAGGCTTGTCTGCTAACCTTCTCTCTGTGCGACGACTGCAGAAGAGCAAGGCCGAAGTGACCTTTGGACCAACCAGCTGCCGTGCTAAGCTTGGGAAGAAGGTGCTGTGGAGTCTGGAAGAGGAGACCAGCTGCATCAAGGACCTGTGGCAGCTGCCCATCATCCCATGGAATGGGAAGACTCCAACAGCAGCAACGGCAGCAACGGCAAAGGCAACAGCAGGAGGAGATGCAACTGCACCAACTGATGGGGTCCTGGAAGCAGTCAAGAAAGTGCAGCAGCAGCAGACACATGGCGAGGTGCTTGCTGGTGTGGATGCGAGTGCGGCATGGGCTAAGGCTTCATCAAGGAGTGGAGAGGCCGATTGGGAGACATGGCATGAGAGGTGTGTCATGTGAACTTCCCTATGCTGCAGAAGTTGGTGAAGAATGGGAGCCTGAAGGGCTTGGAGGTGAAAGGGGGAGTGAAGGAGATTGGGAGCTGCCCTACATGCTTGGAGACCAAGTTCTCCAAGTTCCCCTTCAACAGCACTACAGGACCAGCCAAGACCCCACTTGCACTTGTGCACATGGATGTGGTGGGGCCCACAAGAGCCCCTTCCCTCTCAGGTAGCCGCTATTTCTTGACAATTGTGGATGACCACACTCGGGCAGTGTGGGTTTACCCTTTGAAGAGCAAGGGGGAGGTGGCAGCGGCTGTCCTTAAGGAGTGGATGCCGAGAGCTCAGAGGGAATGCGGACACAAGGTGAAGGTGATCCGTAGTGACAATGGTGGGGAGTTCATTGGAGCTGATTTTGAGGGGGAGTTGAAGAGGAAGGGGATCCAGCATCAACTGACAGTGCCCTACAACCCGCAGCAGAATGGCGTGGCTGAGAGGTTCAACAGGACCCTGCAGGAGGGGGCACGCACTCTCCTTGGGCGTGCAGGGCTGCCTGATCCGTTTTGGGTGTCTGCACTGAGGCAGGTCGCCCTTGTGAAGAATAGGGTGCTGGCTACAGTTGGGGATAAGGAGTGGATCCCATATACCAAGTGGTATGGGAGTGCTCCAGCTGTGAACATGCTGAGGGCATTTGGGTGCATGGTGGTGTTTCATGTGCCTAAGGAGAAAAGAGGGAAGTTGGAGGCTTCTGGAAGATGGGGTGTGCACTTGGGGATTGCAAAGGATCACAAGGGATGGCTGCTATGGGACTTGACCACCCAGAAGCTGACAGTGTCAAGGGATGTGAAGTTTCTTGAGTCCCTGTACTACAAGGAATGGAAGCAGCAGCAACAGAAGCTTCCATCTACACCACTCATTGTGGAGGCAGATGAGTTGCAGCAGCCTTCAAGGCAGGTGGAGGTTGCAGTGTCAGAGGAGGAGATGTCTGGGGTGACTGAGGAAGGGGGAGCAGCTGAAGTAGAGCAGCAGCAGCAGCAGCAGCAGCAGCATGAGTCTCCACCTCGAGTTCCACACCCGCCTGAGCGTCCTAGGAGGGATGTGCGCCCTCCAGTGAGGCTGACCTATGGGGGAAGAGGCAAGCCGAATGTGGTGCAGGCTGGGAGTGTGGTTGAGCAGATTGAGGAAGATGAGATTGCATTGTGCTATTGGGCTGCAATTCCTCAGCCTAAGGTACTGACGCTAGCTTCAACTCAGTAAAAGCGGATGGCACCAGCATTGGGGGATATGTGTGCTTGCTAGGAGGTGGTGCTGTGAGCTGGCGCAGCAAGAAGCAGAATGAGGTGGGATTGTCCTCATGTGAGACTGAGTACATGGCCTTACACCATGGGGCCAAGGAAGTGGTGTGGCTGAGGCGCTTGTTGGAGGAGTTGGGAGTTGGTCAGGAGGAGCCGACAGTTGTGTTCTGTGACAATGAGTCTGCTGTGAAGCTCGCCAAGAATGCTTGTCTGCATGGGCTGACAAAACACATAAGGCCTAAGTGGCATTGGGTGAGGAGACTCCTTGATAAGGAGGTGCGGCTGGAGATAGTGAAGACCCATCAGCAGGCAGCAGATATTTTCACCAAGCGTCTGGCGGAGGCGGATCATTGGAAGGGCATGAAGCTTGCTGGGATGAGTGTGCATTGAGTATGCATGCTTGAGATGTGGTATGGTGGATGATGGTTGGCAGCCAGAGGGGGAGATTGTTGTGTGATGTCATCATATGCTATCACATTCTGTCTGCCTCCCATCCCATGTTTTCAACTTGCATGTGTGGTTTGAATGTGCAAGCATTTGTGTGGTGTGTGTTCTGGAGTTTGGGAATGTGTTTTGTTTTATTCTGTCTGAGCAGGTATTTGTGACGATAGATCTTGAGAAGATCTTTCCGACGCAACAAGAATCGCTTCAATCGGAGCAAGAACGCGAAAGCTATGAAGATTCAAAGTTCATGAGCTTGCGTTACAATTGCGGCGGTTACAAAGTGAAGTTGTGGGGTGACTTTATATGGAGTTGGGACCTTTGGGGTTGGGGAAACTTGTCACTCTACTGTAACAGCTGCAAATAGGTTGGGAACAACCAAGCTAGGTTGGCAAGGGTGGCCAACTTGGATGGATTGGTTGGGAAGGGACAAAGGTCAAAGTTGAGGTTCCTATAGGGAGGGAATCTTTGTGCTTATGGGGTTTCCTTGGTTGGGGACTCTCTTGGGACCTTCCCTCTCATCCCTCTCTTCCTATCCCAACCTTTCTCTTGCTCCTTCTAATTCCTTGTGAGATTCTTGAACTTTGATTGAACCTTTGAGATTGAGTTAAGTTCTCCTCCTACAGCTTACCCCCTAATGCGTCGAAAGCCATAGCGTCGCGAATACTTCATCAATCAACATGATTCAAATTGGGAACGGTAGCTGAGATTAAGAGCTACAACATATCCAAGTTTCGCGACATTCCAACGGCTAGTTTTCTGTCGACGTCGTTTCTTGTGAAGACGACTTTTCTGTCCAGAATTTCGGATTTATATTTTGAGTAATTCTAGCTCCTAAGTTCACCTAGACTCCGTCCTTAATCCTAACAAAGCTAAGCAAAGCGAAGCAAAGCTAAGCGAACCTAAGAGATGCGAAGCAAAGCTAAGGGAAGTGAAGCAAAGCTAAGCGAAGCTAAGCGAAGCAAAGCGAAGCTAAGCAAAGCAAAGCTTAGCAAAGCGGAACAAAGCTAAGCAAAGCTAAGCAAAGCAAAGCTAAGCGAAGCGAAGCGAAGCAAAGCTAAGCGAAGCTAAGCGAGGCTAAGCGAAGCAAAGCGAAGAGAAGCGAAGCGAAGCGAAGCGAAGTTTAGAGAAGCAAAGCGAGGCTAAGCGAAGAGAAGCGAAGCTAAGCGAAGCGAAGCTAAGGGAAGCGATGCGACACGAAGCGAAGCGAAGCGAAACAAAGCTAAGTAAAGCTAAGCAAAGCTAAGCCAAGCAAAGCGAAGCAAAGCAAAGCAAAGAGAAGCAAAGCGAAGCTAAGCAAAGCTAAACGAAGCTAAGCGAAGCAAAGCAAAGCTAAGCGAAGCTAAGAGAAGCGAAGCGAAGCTAAGGGAAGCGAAGCGAAGCCAAGCGAAGCAAAGCGAAGCTAAGCGTAGCAAAGCTTAGCAAAGCGGAACAAAGCTAAGCAAAGCGAAGCTAAGCGAAGCGAAGCAAAGCGAAGCGAAGCTAAGCGAAGCTAAGCAAAGCTAAGCAAAGCTAAGCGAAGCTAAGCGAAGCTAAGCGAAGAGAAGCGAAGAGAAGCGAAGCAAAGCAAAGCGAAGTTTAGAGAAGCAAAGCGAGGCTAAGCGAAGAGAAGTGAAGCTAAGCCAAGCGAAGCTAAGTGAAGCGAAGCTAAAAGAAGCGATGCGACACGAAGCGAAGCGAAGCGAAGCAAGACTAAGCGAAGCTAAGCAAAGCTAAGCAAAGCAAAGCGAAGCAAAGCAAAGCAAAGCTAAGCGAAGCTAAGCGAAGCGAAGCAAAGCTAAGCGAAGCGCAGCGAAGCTAAGCGAAGCCTAGCGATGCAAAGCGAAGCAAAGCGAAGCAAAGCTAAGGGAAGCTAAGCGAAGCAAAGCTAAGCGAAGCGAAGCAAAGTGAAGGGAAGGTAAGCAAAGCAAAGCGAAGCGAAGCAAAGCGAAGCGAAGCTAAGCGAAGCGAAGCAAAGCGAAGCTAAGCGAAGCGAAGCTAAGCGAAGCGAAGCTAAGGGAAGCTAAGCGAAGCAAAGCGAAACGAAGCGAAGCAAAGCGAAGCTAAGCGAAGCGAAGCAAAGCTAAGCGAAGCTAAGCAAATCGAAGCGAAGCTAAGCGAAGCTAAGCTCAGTGAAGCGAAGCGAAGCAAAGGTAAGCGAAGCGAAGTGAGGCTAAGCAAACTTAAGCGATGCGAAGCAAAGCTAAGCGAAGCTAAACGAAGCTAAGCAAAGCAAAGCGAAGCTAACCGAGGCGAAGCGAAGCTAAGCTAAGCGAAGCTAAGCGAAGCGAAGCTAAGCGAAGCCATGCAAAGCTAAGCAAAGCAAAGCGTGGCTATGCAAAGCGAAGTAAAGCGAAGCCATCACGAAGCTAAGCGAAGGGAAGCGAAGCTAAGCGAATCGAAGTGGGGCAAAGTGAAGGGATGCGAAGCTAAGCAAAGCAAAGCGAAGCGAAGCAAAGCTAAGCAAAGCTAAGCGGAGCGAAGCTAAGTGAAGCTAAGCGAAGCTAAGCGAAGCTAAGCTAAGCAAAGCGAAGCTAAGCAAAGCGAAGCTAAGCGAAGTAAAGTGAAGCAAAGCTAAGAGAAGGGAATCGAAGCTAAGCAAAGCGAAGCGGGGCAAAGTGAAGCGAAGCGAAGTTAAGCAAAGCGAAGAGAAGCTAAGCAAAGCGAAGCGAAGCGAAGCGAAGCGAAGCGTAGCGAAGCGAAGCGAAGCGAAGCAAAGCTAAGCGAAGCTAAGCGAAGCTTAGGGAAGCGAAGCGAAGCTAAGCGAAGCTAAGCAAAGCGAAGCGAAGCTACGCAAAGCGAAGCGAAGCTATGCGAAGCGAAGCGAAGCTAATCGAAGCGAAGAGAAGCAAAGCTAAGCGAAGCGAACATAAACCTAATCGAAGCGAAGCTAAGCGAAGCGAACACAAAGCTAAGCAAAGGGAAGCAAAGCATATTGAAGCGAAGGGACGCTAAGAAAAGCGAAGCGAAGCTAAGCGAAGCAAAAAGAAACAAGGCGAAGCAAAGCGAAGCAAAGCTAAAAGAAACTAAGCGAAGCTAAGCGAAGCGAAGCGAAGCGAAGCGAAGCGAAGCGAAGCTAAGCAAAGCTAAGCGAAGCGAAGTGAAGCGAAGCTAAGCAAAGCTAAGCGAAGGGAAGAGAAGCGAAGTTAAGCAATGCTATCACGAAGCTAAGCGAAGGGAAGCGAAGCTAAGCGAAGCCAAGCGGGGCAAAGTGAAGCGAAGCGAAGCTATGCGAAGCGAAGAGAAGCAAAGCAATGCTAAGCAAAGCTAAGCGAAGCTAGGTGAAGCAAGGCGAAGCTAAGCAAACTGAAGCGAAGCTAAGCGCAGCAAAGCTATGCGAAGCGAAGCGAAGCTAAGCGAAGGGAAGCGAAGCTAAGCGAAGCGAAGAGAAGCGAAGCTAAGCAAAGCGGACATGAAGCTAATCGAAGGGAAGCAAAGCTGAGCGAATCTAAGCGAAGCGAACACGAAGCTAAGCGAAGCGAAGCAAAGCTAAGCGAAGCGAAGCAAAGCTAAGCGAGGCGAAGCAAAGCTAAGCAAAGCCAAGCGAAGATAAGCGTAGCAAACCAAAGCAAAGCGAAGCGAAGCTAAGTGAAGCAAAGCAAAGCTAAGCGAAGCTAACCGGAGCTAAGCGAAGCTAAGCGAAGCGAAGCAAAGCAAAGCTAAGCGAAGCTAAGCAAAGCGAAGCTAATCGAAGCGAAGCAAAGCTTAGCGAAGATAAGCGAAGCGAATCTAAGCAAACCGAAGCTAAGCGAAGCAAAGCAAAGCAAAGCTAAGCGAGGCAAAGAGAAGCTAAGCAAAGCCAAGCGAAGCGAAGCGAAGCTCAGCGAAGGAAACCTAAGCAAAGCGAAGCGAAGCTAAGCGAAGCAAAGCGAAGCGAAGCTAAGCAAAGCGAAGCGAAGCAAAGCGAAGCTAAGCGAAAGGAAGCGAAGCTTAGCGAAGTAAAGCGAAGCTAAGCGAAGGGAAGGGAAGCCAAGCGAAGCGAAGCTAAGCGAAGCGAAGTGAAGCTAAGCGAAGCTAAGCTAAGCGAAGCGAAACAAAGCTAAGCGAAGCTAAGGGAAGCAAAGCGAAGAGAAGCGAAGCAAAGTTTAGAGAAGCAAAGCGAGGCTAAGCGAAGCGAAGCAAAGCTAAGCGAAGCGATGCTAAGCAAAGCTAAGCGAAGCTAAGGGAAGCGATGCGACGTGAAGCAAAGCAAAGCGAAGTGAATCAAAGCAAAGCTAAGCGAAGCTTAGCGAAGCGAATCTAAGCAAAGCGAAGCTAAGCAAAGCAAAACAAACCAAAGCGAAGCTAAGCGAATCGAAGCGGGGCAAAGTGAAGGGAAGCGAAGCTAAGCAAAGCAAAGCGAAGCGATGCACAGCTAAGCGAAGCTAAGCGGAGCGAAGCTAAGCGAAGCGAAGTGAAGCTAAGCGAAGCTAAGCTAAGCTAAGCGAAGCGAAGCTAAGCGAAGTAAAGAGAAGCGAAGCTAAGCAAAGTGATCACGAAGCTAAGCAAAGGGAATCGAAGCTAAGCAAAGTGAAGCGGGGCAAAGTGAAGCGAAGCGAAGCTAAGCTAAGCGAAGCAAAGCTAAGCAAAGCGAAGCGAAGCTACGCGAAGCGAAGCAAAGCTAAGCAAAGCGAAGCGAAGCTAAGGGAAGCGAAGCAAAGCTAAGCGTTGCTAAGCAAAGCTTAGTGAAGCGAAGCGAAGCTAAGCAAAGCGAAGCGAAGCTATGCGAAGCGTAGCAAAGCTATGCGAAGCTAATCGAAGCGAAGCGAAGCGAAGATAAGCAAAGTGAAGCGAAGATAAGCGAAGCGAAACGAAGCTAAGCAAAGCGAAGCAATGCAAAGCTAAGTGAAGCGAAGCAAAGCTAAGGGAAGCGAAGCAAAGCTAAGCGAAGCAAAGCTAAGTGAAGCGAAGCGAAGCTAAGCGAAGCGATGCAAAGCTAAGAGAAGCGAAGCTAAGCGAAAGGTAAGCGAAGCTAAGCGAAGCTAAGCGAAGCGAAGTGAAGCTAAGCGAAGCGAAACGAAGCAAAGCAAAGCGAAGATATGCGAAGCTACGAGAAGCAAAGCTAAGAGAAGCGAAGAAAAGCAAAGCGAAGCGAAGCGAAGCAAAGCGAAGCGAAGCTAAGCGGAGCGAAGCTAAGCAAAGCTAAGCAAACCTAAGCGAAGCGAAGCTCAGCGAAGCGAAGGGAAGCTAAGCGAAGCGAAGCGAAGTGAAGCGAAGCAAAGCGAAGCGAAGCTAAGCGAAGCGAATCTAAGTGAAGCGAAGCTAAGCGAAGCAAAGCGAAGCGAAGCTAAGGGAAGGTAAGCGAAGCTAAGCGAAGCTAAGCGGAGCGAAGCTAAGCGAAGCTAAGAGAAGCGAAGCAAAGCTAAGCAAAGCACAGCGAAACAAAGAGAAGCTAAGCAAAGCGAAGCTAAGTGAATCGATGCGAAGCTAAGCGAAGCAAATCGAAGCGAAGCGAAGCGAAGCGAAGGTAAGCTAAGTGAAGCGAAGCGAAGCAAAGCTAAGAGAAGCGAAGAGAAACTAAGCGAACCTCAGCGAAACGAAGCAAAGATAAGCGAAGCTAAACGAAGCTAAGCAAAGCGAAGCAAAGCTAGGCGAAGCTAAGAGAAGCTAAGCGAAGCGAAGCGAAGCTAAGCGAAGCGAATCGAAGCTAAGCAAAGCTAAGCGAAGCGAAGCGAAGCTATGCGAAGCGAAGTAAAGTGAAGTGATCACGAAGCTAAGCGAATTGAAGCAAAGCTAAGCGAGGCAAAGAGGGGCAAAGTGAAGCGAAGCGAAGCTAAGCTAAGTGAAGCTAAGCGAAGCGAGGCGAAGCGAAGCTCAGGGAAGCGAAGGGACGCTAAGCGAAGCGAAGCAAAGCTAAGCGAAGCTAAGCGAAGCAAAGCGATGCATATTGAAGCTAAGCAAAGTGAAGCGAAGAGAAGCGAAGCGAAGCTAAGCGAAGTATAGCGAAGCTAAGCGAAGCAAAGCAAAGCTAAGCGAAGCAAAGCGAAGCTAAGCGAAGCTAAGAGAAGCGAAGCGAAACAAAGCTAAGCGAAGCGAAGCTAAACAAGCTAAGCGAAGCGAAGCGAAGCTAAGGGAAGCGAAGTGAAGCTAAGCAAAGCGAAGCGAAGCTAAGCGAAGTGAAGCAAATCTAAGGGAGGAGTTGGGACCTTTGCTTCATAAGCTTGTGTTACAATTGCGGCGGTTACTAAGTGAAGTTGTGGGGTGACTCTATATGGAGTTGGGACCTTTGGGGTTGGGGAAATTTGTCACTCCACTGTAACAGCTGCAAATTGGTTGGGAACTCCCAAGCTAGGTTGGCAAGGGTGGCCAACTTGGATGGATTGGTTGGGAAGGGACAAATGTCAAAGTTGGGGTTCCTATACGGGGGGAATCTTTGTGCTTATGGGGTTTCCTTGGTTGGGGACTCTCTTAGGACATTCCCTCTCATCCCTCTCTTCTATCCCAACCTTTCTCTTGCTCCTCTAATTCCTTGTGAGATTCTTGAACTTTGATTGAACTTTTCTCCACCTACAGCTTACCCTCTAGTGCGTCGAAACACATAGCGTAGCGGATACTCCATCAAACGACGTAATTCAAATTGCGAACAGTAGCTAAGATTACAAGCTAAAACATATCCGATTTTCGCGACATTCCAACTTCTAGATTTTTCATCAACGTGGTTTCTTGTGAAGACGACTTTTCTGTCCAGAATTTTGAGTATTTCTAGCTCCTAAGTTCACCTAGACTCCGTCCTTAATTCTAACAAAGCGAAGCGAAGCTAAGCGAAGCTAAGAGAAGCTAAGCGAAGCTAAACAAAGCTAAGCGAAGCTAAGGGAAGCAAAGCGAAGCTAAGCCAAGCTAAGCCAAGCTAAGCGATGCTAAGCGATGCGAAGGGAAGCTAAGCGAAGCTAAGCGAAGATAACCGAAGCGAAGCGAAGCTAAGAAGGCTAAGCAAAGCTAAGCTAAGCGAAGCGAAGCTAATCGAAGTGAAGCGAAGCTAAGAGAAGCGACGCGAAGCGAAGCGAAGCTAAGTGAAGCTAAGAGAAGCGAAGTGAAGCTAAGCGAAGTGAACACGAAGCTAATCGAAGCGAAGCGAAGCGAAGCCAAGCTAAGCAAAGCTAAGCGAAGCGAAGCGAAGCTAAGCAAAGCGAAGCAAAGCTAAGCAAAGCGAAGGGTAGCTAAGCGAAACTAAGCGAAAGGAAGCGAAGCTAAGCAAAGCAAAGCGAAGCTAAGTGAAGAGAAGCGAAGAGAAGCGGAGCGAAGCTAAGCAAAGCGAAGCAAAGCTAAGTGAAGCTAAGAGAAGCGAAGCGAAGCTAAGCTTAGCGAAGCGAAGCGAAGCCAAGCAAAGCGAAGCAAAGCCAAGCGAAGCGAAGCAAAGCTAAGCAGAGCGAAGCTAAGCGAAGCGATGCGAAGCTAAGCGAAGCTAAGCAAAGCGATCACGAAGCTAAGCGAAGGGAAGAAATGCTAAGCAAAGCGAAGCGGGGCAAAGTGAAGCGAAGCGAAGCGAAGAGAAGCGAAGAGAAGCAAAGCGAAGCGAAGCGAAGCGAAGCTAAGGGAAGTGATGCGAAGCTAAGTGAAGCGAAGCAAAGCAAAGCTATGCGAAGCGAACACGAACCTAATCGTAGCGAAGCGAAGCAAAGCTAAGTGAAGCAAACGCGAAGCTAAGCAAAGCGAAGCAAAGCTAATCGAAGCGAGGCGAAGCTTAGCTAAGCGAAGCGAAGCAAAGCTAAGGGAAGCGAAGCGAAGCTAAGTGAAGCTAAGCGAGGCTAAGCGAATCGAAGCGAAGCTAAGAGAAGCGAAGCGAAGCTAAGCGAAGCAAAGAGAAGCGAAGCTAAGTGAAGCGAAGACGAAGCTAATCAAAGCGAAGCGAAGCTAAGCGAAGCAAACGCGAAGCTAAGCGAAGCGAAAGCAAAGCTCATCGAAGCGAAGCGAAGCTAATCGAAGCGAAGCGAATCTAAGAAAAAGCGAAGCGAAGCTCAGCGAAGCGAAGCAAAGCTAAGCAAAGCTAAGCGAAGCAAAGCGAAGCGAAGCAAAGCTAAGCGAAGCTAAGCGAAGCGAAGAGAACACGAAGCTTTGGGAAACGCGCACGAAGGTAAGCGAAGCGAAGCGAAGCGAAGCTAAGAGAAGCAAAGCGAAGCTAAGCGAAGCTAAGCGAAGTCAAGAGAAGCGAAGAGAAGCTAAGGGAAGCAAAGCGAAGCTAAGCAAAGCGAAGCGAAGCGAAGTGAAGCGAAGCTAAGAGAAGCAAAGCTAAGCAAAGCTAAGCAAAGCGAAGCGAAGTTAAGCCAAGCGAAACAAAGCTAAGCCAAGCTACACGAAGCTAAGCGAAGCGAAGCGAAGTTTAGAGAAGCAAAGCGAGGCTAAGTGAAGCGAAGCGAAGCTAAGCGAAGCGATGCTAAGCAAAGCCAAGCGAAGCTAAGGGAACCGATGTGACGTGAAGCAAAGCAAAGCGAAGTGAAGCGAAGCAAAGCTGAGCGAAGCTAAGCGAAGCGAAGCGAAGCAAAGCAAAGCGAAGCGAACCTAAGCGAAGCGCAGCGAAGCGAAGCAAAGCAAAGCAAAGCGAAGCGAAGCGAAGCAAAGCGAAGCGAAGTGAAACGAAGCAAAGCTAAGAGAAGCAAAGCGAATCTAAGCGAAGCGAAGCAAAGCTAAACGAAGCTAAGCGAAGCAAAGCGAAGCTAAGCGTAGCTAAGTGAAGCGAAGCAAAGCAAAGCTAAGCGAAGCAAAGCAAAGCAAAGCGAAGCGAAGCAAAGCTACGGGAAGCAAAGCAAAGCAAAGCGAAGCAAAGAGAAGCAAAGCAAAGCTAAGCGAAGCTAAGCGAAGCAAAGCTAAGCGAAGCAAAGCAAAGCTAAGTGATGCAAAGCAAAGCAAAGAGAAGCAAAGCGAAGCTAAGCGAAGCTAAACGAAGCTAAGCGAAGCAAAGCAAAGCTAAGCGAAGCAATGTGAAGCGAAGCAAAGCTAAGCGAAGCGAAGCTAAGCCAAGCGAAGCGAAGCTTAGCGATGCAAAGCGAAGCTAACCGAAGCGAAGCGAAGCTAAGCGAAGCGAAGTGAAGCTAAGCGAAGCGAAGCTAAGGGAAGCTAAGCGAAGCAAAGCTAAGCGAAGCGAAGCGAAGCTAAGCAAAGCGAAGCGAAGCTAAGCAAAGCGAAGCGAAGCTAAGCGAAGCGAAGCAAAGCTAAGCGAAGCGATGTGAACCTAAGCGAAGCGAAGGTAAGCGAAGCTAAGCAAAGCTAAGCTAAGCAAAGCAAAGCTAAGCGGAGCGAAGCGAATCGAAGCAAATCGAAGCGAAGCGAAGCTAAGCGAAGCAAAGCTATGCGAAGGTAAGCGAAGCGAAGCTAAGCGAAGCTAAGCGAAGCGAAGCTAAGCAAAACGAAGCGAAGCAAAGCGAAGCTAAGCAAAGCGAAGCAAAGCTAAGCGAAGCTAAGCAAATCGAAGCGAAGCTAAGCGAAGCGAAGCGAAGCTAAGCTCAGTGAAGTGAAGCGAAACAAAGCTAAGCGATGCGAAGTGAAGCTAAGGGAACTTAAGTGATGCGAAGCAAAGCTAAGCGAAGCTAAACGAAGCTAAGCAAAGCAAAGCAAAGCTAAGCAAAGTGAAGCTAAGCGAAGCCATCACGAAGCTAAGCTAAGCGAAGCGAAACAAAGCTAAGCGAAGCTAAGCGAAGCAAAGCGAATCAATGCTAAGTGAAGCGATGCGAAGCTAAGCGAAGCGAAGAGAAGCGAAGCTAAGCTAAGCGAAGACGAAGCTAATCAAAGCAAAGCGAAGCTAAGCGAAGCGAACGCAAAGCTAAGCGAAGCGAACGCGAAGCTAAGCAAAGCGAAGCAAAGCTAATCGAAGCGAAGCGAAGCTACTCAAAGCGAAGCGAAGCTAAGAGAAGCGAAGCGAAGCTAAGCGAAGCGAAACAAAGCTAAGTGAAGCTAAGTGAAGCTAAGCGAAGCAAAGCGAAGCTAAGCGAAGCGACCATGAAGCTAAGCGAAGCGAACACGAAGCTAACCAGAGCAAAGCGAAGCTAAGAGAAGCAAAGCAAAGCTAAGCGAAGCTAAGCGAAGCGAAGCGAAGCTAAGCGAAGCGAAACGAAGCTAAGCGAAGGGAAGCAAAGCTAAGCAAAGCTAAGAGAAGCGAAGCGAAGCTTAGGGAAGCGAAGCGAAGCTGAGCGATGCAAACCTAAGCAAAGCGGAGCAAAGCTAAGCAAAGCTAAGCGAAGCTAAGCGAAGCAAAGCAAAGAGAAGCGAAGAGAAGCGACGCGAAGCGAAGCGAAGTTTAGAGAAGCAAAGCGAGGCTAAGCGAAGAGAAGCAAAGCTAAGCGAAGCGAAGCTAAGGGAAGCGATGCGACACGAAGCGAAGAGAATTGAAGCAAAGCTAAGTGATGCAAAGCAAAGCTAAGCGAAGCTAAAAGAAGCTAAGCGAAGCAAAGCAAAACTAAGCGAAGCTAAGCGAAGCGAAGCGAAGCTAAGCGAAGCTAAGCGAAACGAAGCGAAGCTAAGCGAAGCTAAGCGAAGCGAAGCGAAGCTAAGCGAAGCTAAGCAAAGCGAAGCTAAGCCAAGCGAAGCAAAGCTAAGTGAAGCTAAGCGAATCTAAGCGAAGCAAAGCGAAGTGAAGCTAAGCGAACCGAAGCAAAGAGAAGCGAACACGAAGCTAAGCAAAGCGAACATGAAGCTAACTTGAGCGAAGCGAAGCTAAGAGAAGCAAAGCGAAGCTAAGCGAAGCTAAGCAAAGCGAAGCAAAGCTAAGCGAACCTAAGAGATGCGAAGCAAAGCTAAGGGAAGTGAAGCAAAGCTAAGCGAAGCTAAGCGAAGCAAAGCGAAGCTAAGCGAAGCGAAGCTTAGCAAAGCGGAACAAAGCTAAGCAAAGCTAAGAAAAGCAAAGCTAAGCGAAGCGAAGCAAAGCGAAGCTAAGCTAAGCGAAGCGAAGCAAAGTTAAGCGAAGCTAAGCGAGGCTAAGCGAAGCAAAGCGAAGAGAAGCGAAGCGAAGCGAAGCGAAGTTTAGAGAAGCAAAGCGAGGCTAAGCGAAGAGAAGCGAAGCTAAGCGAAGCGAAGCTAAGGGAAGCGATGCGACACGAAGCGAAGCGAAGCGAAGCAAAGCTAAGCAAAGCTAAGCAAAGCTAAGCCAAGCAAAGCGAAGCAAAGCAAAGCAAAGAGAAGCAAAGCGAAGCTAAGCGAAGCTAAACGAAGCTAAGCGAAGCAAAGCAAAGCTAAGCGAAGCTAAGAGAAGCGAAGCGAAGCTAAGGGAAGCGAAGCGAAGCCAAGCGAAGCAAAGCGAAGCTAAGCGTAGCGAAGCTTAGCAAAGCGGAACAAAGCTAAGCAAAGCTAAGCAAAGCGAAGCTAAGCGAAGCGAAGCAAAGCGAAGCGAAGCTAAGCGAAGCGAAGCAAAGCTAAGCAAAGCTAAGCAAAGCTAAGCGAAGCTAAGCGAAGAGAAGCGAAGAGAAGCGAAGCGAAGCAAAGCGAAGCAAAGCGAAGCTAAGTGAGTCGATGCGAAGCTAAGCGAAGCAAATCGAAGCGAAGCGAAGCGAAGCGAAGCTAAGCTAAGTGAAGCGAAGCGAAGCAAAGCTAAGAGAAGCGAAGAGAAACTAAGCGAACCTCAGCGAAACGAAGCAAAGATAAGCGAAGCTAAACGAAGCTAAGCAAAGCGAAGCAAAGCTAGGCGAAGCTAAGAGAAGCTAAGCGAAGCGAAGCGAAGCTAAGCGAAGCGAATCGAAGCTAAGCAAAGCTAAGCGAAGCGAAGCGAAGCTATGCGAAGCGAAGTAAAGTGAAGTGATCACGAAGCTAAGCGAATTGAAGCGAAGCTAAGCGAGGCAAAGAGGGGCAAAGTGAAGCGAAGCGAAGCTAAGCTAAGTGAAGCTAAGCGAAGCGAGGCGAAGCGAAGCTCAGGGAAGCGAAGGGACGCTAAGCGAAGCGAAGCAAAGCTAAGCGAAGCTAAGCGAAGCAAAGCGATGCATATTGAAGCTAAGCAAAGTGAAGCGAAGAGAAGCGAAGCGAAGCTAAGCGAAGTAAAGCGAAGCTAAGCGAAGCAAAGCAAAGCTAAGCGAAGCAAAGCGAAGCTAAGCGAAGCTAAGCGAAGCTAAGCGAAGCTAAGAGAAGCGAAGCGAAACAAAGCTAAGCGAAGCGAAGCTAAACAAGCTAAGCGAAGCGAAGCGAAGCTAAGGGAAGCGAAGTGAAGCTAAGCAAAGCGAAGCGAAGCTAAGCGAAGTGAAGCAAATCTAAGGGAGGAGTTGGGACCTTTGCTTCATAAGCTTGTGTTACAATTGCGGCGGTTACTAAGTGAAGTTGTGGGGTGACTCTATATGGAGTTGGGACCTTTGGGGTTGGGGAAATTTGTCACTCCACTGTAACAGCTGCAAATTGGTTGGGAACTCCCAAGCTAGGTTGGCAAGGGTGGCCAACTTGGATGGATTGGTTGGGAAGGGACAAATGTCAAAGTTGGGGTTCCTATACGGGGGGAATCTTTGTGCTTATGGGGTTTCCTTGGTTGGGGACTCTCTTAGGACATTCCCTCTCATCCCTCTCTTCTATCCCAACCTTTCTCTTGCTCCTCTAATTCCTTGTGAGATTCTTGAACTTTGATTGAACTTTTCTCCACCTACAGCTTACCCTCTAGTGCGTCGAAACACATAGCGTAGCGGATACTCCATCAAACGACGTAATTCAAATTGCGAACAGTAGCTAAGATTACAAGCTCAAACATATCCGATTTTCGCGACATTCCAACTTCTAGTTTTTTCATCAACGTGGTTTCTTGTGAAGACGACTTTTCTGTCCAGAATTTTGAGTATTTCTAGCTCCTAAGTTCACCTAGACTCCGTCCTTAATTCTAACAAAGCGAAGCGAAGCTAAGCGAAGCTAAGAGAAGCTAAGCGAAGCTAAACAAAGCTAAGCGAAGCTAAGGGAAGCAAAGCGAAGCTAAGCCAAGCTAAGCCAAGCTAAGCGATGCTAAGCGATGCGAAGGGAAGCTAAGCGAAGCTAAGCGAAGATAACCGAAGCGAAGCGAAGCTAAGAAGGCTAAGCAAAGCTAAGCTAAGCGAAGCGAAGCTAATCGAAGTGAAGCGAAGCTAAGAGAAGCGACGCGAAGCGAAGCGAAGCTAAGTGAAGCTAAGAGAAGCGAAGTGAAGCTAAGCGAAGTGAACACGAAGCTAATCGAAGCGAAGCGAAGCGAAGCCAAGCTAAGCAAAGCTAAGCGAAGCGAAGCGAAGCTAAGCAAAGCGAAGCGAAGCTAAGCAAAGCGAAGGGTAGCTAAGCGAAACTAAGCGAAAGGAAGCGAAGCTAAGCAAAGCAAAGCGAAGCTAAGTGAAGAGAAGCGAAGAGAAGCGGAGCGAAGCTAAGCAAAGCGAAGCAAAGCTAAGTGAAGCTAAGAGAAGCGAAGCGAAGCTAAGCTTAGCGAAGCGAAGCGAAGCCAAGCAAAGCGAAGCGAAGCCAAGCGAAGCGAAGCAAAGCTAAGCAGAGCGAAGCTAAGCGAAGCGATGCGAAGCTAAGCGAAGCAGAGCAAAGCAAAGCTAAGCAAAGTGAAGCAAAGCGAAGCTAAGCGAAGCGATGCGAAGCTAAGCGAAGCTAAGCAAAGCGATCACGAAGCTAAGCGAAGGGAAGAAATGCTAAGCAAAGCGAAGCGGGGCAAAGTGAAGCGAAGCGAAGCGAAGAGAAGCGAAGAGAAGCAAAGCGAAGCGAAGCGAAGCGAAGCTAAGGGAAGTGATGCGAAGCTAAGTGAAGCGAAGCGAAGCAAAGCTATGCGAAGCGAACACGAACCTAATCGTAGCGAAGCGAAGCAAAGCTAAGTGAAGCAAACGCGAAGCTAAGCAAAGCGAAGCAAAGCTAATCGAAGCGAGGCGAAGCTAAGCTAAGCGAAGCGAAGCAAAGCTAAGGGAAGCGAAGCGAAGCTAAGTGAAGCTAAGCGAGGCTAAGCGAATCGAAGCGAAGCTAAGAGAAGCGAAGCGAAGCTAAGCGAAGCAAAGAGAAGCAAAGCTAAGTGAAGCGAAGACGAAGCTAATCAAAGCGAAGCGAAGCTAAGCGAAGCAAACGCGAAGCTAAGCGAAGCGAAGCAAAGCTCATCGAAGCGAAGCGAAGCTTATCGAAGCGAAGCGAATCTAAGAAAAGCGAAGCGAAGCTCAGCGAAGCGAAGCAAAGCTAAGCAAAGCTAAGCAAAGCAAAGCGAAGCGAAGCAAAGCTAAGCGAAGCTAAGCGAAGCGAAGAGAACACGAAGCTTTGGGAAACGCGCACGAAGGTAAGCGAAGCGAAGCGAAGCGAAGCTAAGAGAAGCAAAGCGAAGCTAAGCGAAGCTAAGCGAAGTCAAGAGAAGCGAAGAGAAGCTAAGGGAAGCAAAGCGAAGCTAAGCAAAGCGAAGCGAAGCGAAGTGAAGCGAAGCTAAGAGAAGCAAAGCTAAGCAAAGCTAAGCAAAGCGAAGAGAAGTTAAGCCAAGCGAAACAAAGCTAAGCCAAGCTAAACGAAGCTAAGCGAAGCGAAGCGAAGTTTAGAGAAGCAAAGCGAGGCTAAGTGAAGCGAAGCGAAGCTAAGCGAAGCGATGCTAAGCAAAGCCAAGCGAAGCTAAGGGAACCGATGTGACGTGAAGCAAAGCAAAGCGAAGTGAAGCGAAGCAAAGCTGAGCGAAGCTAAGCGAAGCGAAGCGAAGCAAAGCAAAGCGAAGCGAACCTAAGCGAAGCGCAGCGAAGCGAAGCAAAGCAAAGCAAAGCGAAGCGAAGCGAAGCAAAGCGAAGCGAAGTGAAACGAAGCAAAGCTAAGAGAAGCAAAGCGAATCTAAGCGAAGCGAAGCAAAGCTAAACGAAGCTAAGCGAAGCAAAGCGAAGCTAAGCGTAGCTAAGTGAAGCGAAGCAAAGCAAAGCTAAGCGAAGCAAAGCAAAGCAAAGCGAAGCGAAGCAAAGCTACGGGAAGCAAAGCAAAGCAAAGCGAAGCAAAGAGAAGCAAAGCAAAGCTAAGCGAAGCTAAGCGAAGCAAAGCTAAGCGAAGCAAAGCAAAGCTAAGTGATGCAAAGCAAAGCAAAGAGAAGCAAAGCGAAGCTAAGCGAAGCTAAACGAAGCTAAGCGAAGCAAAGCAAAGCTAAGCGAAGCAATGTGAAGCGAAGCAAAGCTAAGCGAAGCGAAGCTAAGCCAAGCGAAGCAAAGCTTAGCGATGCAAAGCGAAGCTAACCGAAGCGAAGCGAAGCTAAGCGAAGCGAAGTGAAGCTAAGCGAAGCGAAGCTAAGGGAAGCTAAGCGAAGCAAAGCTAAGCGAAGCGAAGCGAAGCTAAGCAAAGCGAAGCGAAGCTAAGCAAAGCGAAGCGAAGCTAAGCGAAGCGAAGCAAAGCTAAGCGAAGCGATGTGAACCTAAGCGAAGCGAAGGTAAGCGAAGCTAAGCAAAGCTAAGCTAAGCAAAGCAAAGCTAAGCGGAGCGAAGCGAATCGAAGCAAATCGAAGCGAAGCGAAGCTAAGCGAAGCAAAGCTATGCGAAGGTAAGCGAAGCGAAGCTAAGCGAAGCTAAGCGAAGCGAAGCTAAGCAAAACGAAGCGAAGCAAAGCGAAGCTAAGCAAAGCGAAGCAAAGCTAAGCGAAGCTAAGCAAATCGAAGCGAAGCTAAGCGAAGCGAAGCGAAGCTAAGCTCAGTGAAGTGAAGCGAAACAAAGCTAAGCGATGCGAAGTGAAGCTAAGGGAACTTAAGTGATGCGAAGCAAGCTAAGCGAAGCTAAACAAAGCTAAGCAAAGCAAAGCAAAGCTAAGCAAAGTGAAGCGAAGCTATGCAAAGCGAAGTAAAGTGAAGCTAAGCGAAGCCATCACGAAGCTAAGCAAGCGAAGCGAAACAAAGCTAAGCGAAGCTAAGCGAAGCAAAGCGAATCAATGCTAAGTTGAAGCGATGCGAAGCTAAGCGAAGCGAAGAGAAGCGAAGCTAAGCTAAGCGAAGACGAAGCTAATCAAAGCGAAGCGAAGCTAAGCGAAGCGAACGCAAAGCTAAGCGAAGCGAACGCGAAAGCTAAGCAAAGCGAAGCAAAGCTAATCGAAGCGAAGCGAAGCTACTCAAAGCGAAGCGAAGCTAAGAGAAGCGAAGCGAAGCTAAGCGAAGCGAAACAAAGCTAAGTGAAGCTAAGTGAAGCTAAGCGAAGCAAAGCGAAGCTAAGCAAAGCGACCATGAAGCTAAGCGAAGCGAACACGAAGCTAACCAGAGCAAAGCGAAGCTAAGAGAAGCAAAGCAAAGCTAAGCGAAGCTAAGCGAAGCGAAGCGAAGCTAAGCGAAGCGAAACGAAGCTAAGCGAAGGGAAGCAAAGCTAAGCAAAGCTAAGAGAAGCGAAGCGAAGCTTAGGGAAGCGAAGCGAAGCTGAGCGAAGCGAACCTAAGCAAAGCGGAGCAAAGCTAAGCGAAGCAAAGCAAAGAGAAGCGAAGAGAAGCGACGCGAAGCGAAGCGAAGTTTAGAGAAGCAAAGCGAGGCTAAGCGAAGAGAAGCAAAGCTAAGCGAAGCGAAGCTAAGGGAAGCGATGCGACACGAAGCGAAGAGAATTGAAGCAAAGCTAAGTGATGCAAAGCAAAGCTAAGCGAAGCTAAAAGAAGCTAAGCGAAGCAAAGCAAAACTAAGCGAAGCTAAGCGAAGCGAAGCGAAGCTAAGCGAAGTAAGCGAAACGAAGCGAAGCTAAGCGAAGCTAAGCGAAGCGAAGCGCAAGCTAAGCGAAGCTAAGCAAAGCGAAGCTAAGCCAAGCGAAGCAAAGCTAAGTGAGCTAAGCGAATCTAAGCGAAGCAAAGCGAAGCGAAGCTAAGCGAACCGAAGCAAAGAGAAGCGAACACGAAGCTAAGCAAAGCGAACATGAACTAACCAGAGCGAAGCGAAGCTAAGAGAAGCAAAGCGAAGCTAAGCGAAGCTAACAAAGCGAAGCAAAGCTAAGCGAACCTAAGAGATGCGAAGCAAAGCTAAGGGAAGTGAAGCAAAGCTAAGCGAAGCTAAGCGAAGCAAAGCGAAGCTAAGCGAAGCGAAGCTTAGCAAAGCGAACAA
>BQMB01001897.1:0-35231 GCA_027943415.1 Closterium sp. NIES-67
CACAGTATCTCTCCACTCTCCCACAGCATCTCTCCACTCTCCCACACCTATACTCTCCACTCTCCCAAACTATCTCTCCACTCTCCACTCTCCCACACTATCTCTCCACTATCTCACACTATCTCTCCACTCTCCCACACTGTCTCTCCACTCTCCCACACTAACTCTCCACTCTCCCACACAATCTCTCCACTCTCCCACACTATCTCTCCACTCTCCCACACGATCTCTGCACTCTCCCACACTATCTCTCACGCTATCTCTCCACTATCTCTCCCACACTATCTCTCCCACACTATCTCTCCACACTGTCTCTCCACTCTCCTACACTATCTCTCCACTCCCCCACACTATCCCACACTATCTCTCCACTCTCCCACACTATCTCTCCACTATCTCTCCTCTCTCACACACTATCTCCCCACTCTCCCACACTATCTCTCCACTCTCCCACACCATCTCTCCACTCTCCCACACTATCTCTCCACTGTCTCTCCACTCTCCCACACTATCTCTCCACAATCACTCCCACACTATCTCCCACACTATCTCTCCACTCTCCCACACTATCTCTCCACTATCTCTCCACTCTCCCACACTATCTCTCCACTATCTCTCCACTATCTCTCCACTCTCCCACACTATCTCTCCACTATCCCACACTATCTCTCCACACTCACACACTATCTCTCCACTCTCACACACTATCTCTCCACTCTCCCACACTATCTCTCCACTCTCCCACACTATCTCTCCACTCTCCCACACTATCTCTCCACTCTCCCACACAATCTCTCCACACTCACACACTATCTCTCCACTCTCACACACTATCCCTCCACTCTCCCACACTATCTCTCCACTATCTCTCCACTCTCCCACACTATCTCTCCACTCTCCCACACAATCTCTCCACTCTCCACACTATCTCTCCATACTCCCACACTATCTCTCCACAATCTCTCCACTCTCCTACACTATCTCTCCACACTCTCTCCACTCTCCCACACTATCTCTCCACTCTCACACACTATCTCTCCACTATCTCTCTCAACTATCTCTCCACTATCTCTCCACTCTCCCACACTATCTCTCCACTCTCCAACACTATATCTCCACTCTCCCAAACTATCTCTCCACTCTCCCACACTATCTCTCCACTCTCCCACACTATCTCTCCACTATCTCTCCACTCTTTATACTATCTCTCCACACTATCTCACCACTATCTCGCCACTCTCCGACACTATCTCTCCACTATCTCTCCACTATCTCTCCACTCTCCCACACACTATCTCTCCACTATCTCTCCACTGCCCCACACTATCTCTCCACTATCTCTCCACACTCCCACACTATCTCCCACTCTCCCACACCATCTCTCCACTCTCCCACACTATCTCTCCACTCTCCCATACTATCTCTCCACTCTCCGACACTATCTCTCCACTATCCCACACTACCTCTCCACTGTCCCACACTATCTCTCCACACTATCTCTCCACTCTCCCACAGCATCTCTCCACTATCTCTCCACTGTCCACACTATCTCCCACACTATCTCCCACACTATCTCTCCACTATCTCTCCACTCTCCCCCACTATCTCTCCACAATCTCTCCACACTCTCCACACTATCTCCACACTATCTCTCCACTATCTCTCCACCTTCCCACACCATCTCTCCACACTCTCTCCACTCTCCCACTCAATCTCTCCCACACTATCTCTCCCACACTATCTCTCCACTCTCCCACACTATCTCTCCACTATCTCTCCACTCTCCCACACTATCTCCCACACTATCCCACACTATCTCTCCACTATCTCTCCACTCTCCCACACTATCTCTCCACTCTCCCACACTATCTCTCCACTCTCCCACACTATCTCTCCACTCTCCCACACTATCTCTCAACTCTCCCACACAATCTCTCCACACTCACACACTATCTCTCCACTCTCACACACTATCTCTCCACTCGCCCACACTATCTCTCCACTCTCCCATACTATCTCTCCAGTCTCCGACACTATCTCTCCACTATCCCACACTATCTCTCCACTGTCCCACACTATCTCTCCACACTATCTCTCCACTCTCCCACACGATCTCTCCACTATCTTTCCACACTCCCACAGCATCTTTCCACTATCTCTCCACTGTCCCACACAATCTCCCACACTATCTCCCACACTATCTCTCCACTATCTCTCCACTCTCTCCCACTATCTCTCCACAATCTCTCCATACTCTCCACACTATCTCCACACTATCTCTCCACTATCTCTCCACCTTCCCACACCATCTCTCCACACTCTCTCCACTCTCCCACACTATCTCTCCACTCTCCCACACTATCTCTCCACTCTCCCACACTATCTCTCCACTATCTCTTCACTCTCCCACAGTATCTCTCCACTCTCCCACAGCATCTCTCCACTCTCCCACACTATCTCTCCACTCTCCCAAACTATCTCTCCACTCTCCACTCTCCCACACTATCTCTCCACTATCTCACACTATCTCTCCACTCTCCCACACTGTCTCTCCACTCTCCCACACTATCTCTCCACTCTCCCACACAATCTCTCCACTCTCCCACACTATCTCTCCACTCTCCCACACGATCTCTGCACTCTCCCACACTATCTCTCACGCTATCTCTCCACTATCTCTCCCACACTATCTCCCACACTATCTCTCCACACTGTCTCTCCACTCTCCTACACTATCTCTCCACTCCCCCACACTATCCCACACTATCTCTCCACTCTCCCACACTATCTCTCCACTATCTCTCCTCTCTCACACACTATCTCCCCACTCTCCCACACTATCTCTCTACTCTCCCACACCATCTCTCCACTCTCCCACACTATCTCTCCACTGTCTCTCCACTCTCCCACACTATCTCTCCACAATCACTCCCACACTATCTCCCACACTATCTCTCCACTCTCCCACACTATCTCTCCACTATCTCTCCACTCTCCCACACTATCTCTCCACTATCTCTCCACTATCTCTCCACTCTCCCACACTATCTCTCCACTATCCCACACTATCTCTCCAAACTCACACACTATCTCTCCACTCTCACACACTATCTCTCCACTCTCCCACACTATCTCTCCACTCTCCCACACTATCTCTCCACTCTCCCACACTATCTCTCCACTCTCCCACACAATCTCTCCACACTCACACACTATCTCTCCACTCTCACACACTATCTCTCCACTCTCCCACACTATCTCTCCACTATCTCTCCACTCTCCCACACTATCTCTCCACTCTCCCACACAATCTCTCCACTCTCCCACACTATCTCTCCATACTCCCACACTATCTCTCCACAATCTCTCCACTCTCCTACACTATCTCTCCACACTCTCTCCACTCTCCCACACTATCTCTCCACTCTCACACACTATCTCTCCACTATCTCTCTCAACTATCTCTCCACTATCTCTCCACTCTCCCACACTATCTCTCCACTCTCCAACACTATATCTCCACTCTCCCAAACTATCTCTCCACTCTCCCACACTATCTCTCCACTCTCCCACACTATCTCTCCACTATCTCTCCACTCTTTATACTATCTCTCCACACTATCTCACCACTATCTCGCCACTCTCCGACACTATCTCTCCACTATCTCTCCACTATCTCTCCACTCTCCCACACACTATCTCTCCACTATCTCTCCACTGCCCCACACTATCTCTCCACTATCTCTCCACACTCCCACACTATCTCCCCACTCTCCCACACCATCTCTCCACTCTCCCACACTATCTCTCCACTCTCCCATACTATCTCTCCACTCTCCGACACTATCTCTCCACTATCCCACACTATCTCTCCACTGTCCCACACTATCTCTCCACACTATCTCTCCACTCTCCCACAGCATCTCTCCACTATCTCTCCACTGTCCCACACTATCTCCCACACTATCTCCCACACTATCTCTCCACTATCTCTCCACTCTCCCCCACTATCTCTCCACACTCTCCACACTATCTCCACACTATCTCTCCACTATCTCTCCACCTTCCCACACCATCTCTCCACACTCTCTCCACTCTCCCACTCAATCTCTCCCACACTATCTCTCCCACACTATCTCTCCACTCTCCCACACTATCTCTCCACTATCTCTCCACTCTCCCACACTATCTCCCACACTATCCCACACTATCTCTCCACTATCTCTCCACTCTCCCACACTATCTCTCCACTCTCCCACACTATCTCTCCACTCTCCCACACTATCTCTCCACTCTCCCACACTATCTCTCAACTCTCCCACACAATCTCTCCACACTCACACACTATCTCTCCACTCTCACACACTATCTCTCCACTCTCCCACACTATCTCTCCACTATCTTTCCACTCTCCCACACTATCTCTCCACTATCTCTCCACTATCCCACACTATCTCTCCACTCTCCCACACTATCTCTCCACACTCCCACACTATCTCTCCACTCTTCCACACAAACTATGTCTCTCACTCTATCTCTCCACTCTCCCAGACTATCTCTCCCACACAATCGTTCCACTATCTCTCCCACACTATCTCTCCACTATCTCTCAACTCTCCCACACTATCTCTCCACTCTCCCACACTATCTCTCCACTCTCCCACACTATCTCTCCACTCTCCCACACTATCTCTCCACTATCTCTTCACTCTCCCACAGTATCTCTCCACTCTCCCACAGCATCTCTCCACTCTCCCACACTATCTCTCCACTCTCCCAAACTATCTCTCCACTCTCCACTCTCCCACACTATCTCTCCACCATCTCACACTATCTCTCCACTCTCCCACACTGTCTCTCCACTCTCCCACACTATCTCTCCACTCTCCCACACTATCTCTCCACTCTCCCACACTATCTCTCCACTCTCCCACACGATCTCTGCACTCTCCCACACTATCTCTCACACTATCTCTCCACTATCTCTCCCACACTATCTCCCACACTATCTCTCCAAACTGTCTCTCCACTCTCCTACACTATCTCTCCACTCTCCCACACTATCTCTCCACAATCTCTCCACTCTCCAACACTATCTCTCCACACTCTCTCCACTCTCCCACACTATCTCTCCACTCTCACACACTATCTCTCTACTATCTCTCTCAACTATCTCTCCACTATCTCCCCACTCTCCCACACTATCTCTCCACTCTCCAACACTATATCTCCACTCTCCCAAACTATCTCTCCACTCTCCCACACTATCTCTCCACTCTCCCACACTATCTCTCCACACAATCTCACCACTATCTCGCCACTCTCCGACACTATCTCTCCACTATCTCTCCACTATCTCTCCACTCTCCCACACACTATCTCTCCACTATCTCTCCACTGCCCCACACTATCTCTCCACTATCTCTCCACACTCCCACACTATCTCCCCACTCTCCCACACCATCTCTCCACTCTCCCACACTATCTCTCCACTCTCCCACACAAACTATGTCTCTCACTCTATCTCTCCACTCTCCCACACTATCTCTCCCACACAATCGTTCCACTATCTCTCCCACACTATCTCTCCACTATCTCTCAACTCTCCCACACTATCTCTCCACTCTCCCACACTATCTCTCCACTCTCCCACACTATCTCTCCACTCTCCCACACTATCTCTCCACTATCTCTTCACTCTCCCATAGTATCTCTCCACTCTCCCACAGCATCTCTCCACTCTCCCACACTATCTCTCCACTCTCCCAAACTATCTCTCCACTCTCCACTCTCCCACACTATCTCTCCACCATCTCACACTATCTCTCCACTCTCCCACACTGTCTCTCCACTCTCCCACACTGTCTCTCCACTCTCCCACACTATCTCTCCACTCTCCCACACTATCTCTCCACTCTCCCACACTATCTCTCCACTCTCCCACACGATCTCTGCACTCTTCCACACTATCTCTCACACTATCTCTCCACTATCTCTCCCACACTATCTCCCACACTATCTCTCCACACTGTCTCTCCACTCTCCTACACTATCTCTCCACTCTCCCACACTATCTCTCCACAATCTCTCCACTCTCCAACACTATCTCTCCACACTCTCTCCACTGTCCCACACTATCTCTCCACTAACACACACTATCTCTCCACTATCTCTCTCAACTATCTCTCCACTATCTCTCCACTCTCCCACACTATCTCTCCACTCTCCCACACTATCTCTCCACTCTCCCACACTATCTCTCCACACTATCTCACCACTATCTCGCCACTCTCCGACACTATCTCTCCACTATCTCTCCACTATCTCTCCACTCTCCCACACACTATCTCTCCACTATCTCTCCACTGCCCCACACTATCTCTCCACTATCTCTCCTCACTCCCACACTATCTCCCCACTCTCCCACACCATCTCTCCACTGTCCCACACTATCTCTCCACACTATCTCTCCACTCTCCCACACTATCTCTCCACTATCTCTCCACACTCCCACACCATCTCTCCACTATCTCTCCACTGTCCCACACTATCTCCCACACTATCTCCCACACTATCTCTCCACTCTCCCACACTATCACACTGTCTCCCACACTATCTCTCTACTCTCCCACACTATCTCCCACACTATCTCTCCCACACTATCTCTCCACTCTCCCACACAATCTCTCCACTCTCACACACTATCTCTCCACTATCTCTTCACTCTCTCTCCACTCTCCCACACAATCTCTCCACTCTCCCTCCACAATCTCTCCAATCTCCCACACTATCTCTCCACTATCTCCACTATCTCTCCACTATCTCTCCACTGTCCCACACTATCTCTCCACTGTCCCACACTATCTCTCCACTATCTCTCCACTCTCCCACACTATCTCTCCCACACTATCTCTCCACTCTCCCACACTATCTCTCACACACTATCTCTCCTCTCTCCCACACCTTCTCTCCACTCTCCCACACTATCAATCCACCTTCTCTCCACTCTCCCACACTATCTCTCCACTCTGCCACACTATCTCTCCACTATCTCTCCACTCTCCCACACTATCTCTCCACTCTCCCACACTATCTCTCCCACACTATCTCTCCACTCTCCCACACTATCTCTCCACTATGTCTCCACTCTCCCACACTCTCTCCACTCTCCCACACTATCTCTCCACTCTCCCACACTATCTGTCCACTGTCCCACACTACCTCTCCACTGTCTCTCTCCACTATCTCTCCACTATCTCTCCACTATCTCTCCACTCTTTCACACTATCTCTCAACTCTCCCACACTATATCTCCACTCTCCCACACTATCTCTCCCACACTATCTCTCCACTCTCCCACACTATCTCTCCACTCTCCCACACTCTTTCTACCCTCCCACACTATCTCTGTCACACTATATCCCACACTATCTCTCCACAATCTCTCCACTCTCCCACACTATCTCTCCACTCTCCCACACAATCTCTCCACTCTCCCACACTATCTCTCCATACTCCCACAGTATCTCTCCACTATCTCTCCACTCTCCCACACTATCTCTCCACTCTCCCGCACTATCTCTCCACTCTCCCACACTATCTCTCCCACACTATCTCTCCACTATCTCTCCACTATCTCTCCACTCTCCCATACTATCTTCCCACTCTCTCCACACTATCTCCCACACTATCTGTCCCACACTATCTCTCCACTATCTCTCCACTCTCCCCCACTATCTCTCCACAATCTCTCCACACTCTCCACACTATCTCCACACTATCTCTCCACTATCTCTTCACTCTCCCACAGTATCTCTCCACTCTCCTACAGCATCTCTCCACTCTCCCACACTATCTCTCCACTCTCCCAAACTATCTCTCCACTTTCCACTCTCCCACACTATCTCTCCACTATCTCACACTATCTCTCCACTCTCCCACACTGTCTCTCCACTCTCCCACACTATCTCTCCACTCTCCCACACTATCTCTCCACTCTCCCACACTATCTCTCCACTCTCCCACACGATCTCTGCACTCTCCCACACTATCTCTCACACTATCTCTCCACTATCTCTCCCACACTATCTCCCACACTATCTCTCCACACTGTCTCTCCACTCTCCTACACTATCTCTCCACAATCACTCCCACACTATCTCCCACACTATCTCTCCACTCTCCCACACTATCTCTCCACTATCTCTCCACTCTCCCACAGTATCTCTTCACCATCTCTCCACTTTCTCTCCACTCTCCCACACGATCTCTCCACTATCCCACACTATCTCTCCACACTCACACACTATCTCTCCACTCTCCCACACAATCTCTCCACACTCACACACTATCTCTCCACTCTCACACACTATCTCTCCACTCTCCCACACTATCTCTCCACTATCTCTCCACTCTCCCACACTATCTCTCCACTCTCCCACACAATCTCTCCGCTCTCCCACACTATCTCTCCATACTCCCACAGTATCTCTCCACTATCTCTCCACTCTCCCACACTATCTCTCCACACTCCCACACTATCTCTCCACTCTCCCACACTATCTCTCCACTCTCCTGCACTATCTCTCCACTCTCCCACACAATCTCTCCCACACTATCTCTCCACTATCTCTCCACTATCTCTCCACTCTCCCATACTATCTTCCCACTCTCCAACACACTCTCTCCTTTCTCCCACACTATCTCTCCACTCTCCCACACAATCTCTCCACACTCACACACTATCTCTCCACTCTCACACACTATCGATCCACTCTCCCACACTATCTCTCCACTATCTCTCCACTCTCCCACACTATCTCTCCACTATCTCTCCACTATCCCACACTATCTCTCCACTCTCCCACACTATCTCTCCACACTCCCACACTATCTCTCCACTCTCCCACACAAACTATGTCTCTCACTCTATCTCTCCACTCTCCCACACTATCTCTCCCACACTATCTCTCCACGATCTCTCAACTCTCCCACACTATCTCTCCACTCTCCCACACTATCTCTCCACTCTCCCACACTATCTCTCCACTCTCCCACACTATCTCTCCACTATCTCTCCACTCTCCCACAGTATCTCTCCACTCTCCCACAGCATCTCTCCACTCTCCCACACTATCTCTCCACTCTCCCAAACTATCTCTCCACTCTCCACTCTCCCACACTATCTCTCCACTATCTCACACTATCTTTCCACTCTCCCACACTGTCTCTCCACTCTCCCACACTATCTCTCCACGCTCCCACACTATCTCTCCACTCTCCCACACTATCTCTCCACTCTCCCACACGATCTCTGCACTCTCCCACACTATCTCTCACACTATCTCTCCACAATCTCTCCCACACTATCTCCCACACTATCTCTCCACACTGTCTCTCCACTGTCCTACACTATCTCTCCACTCTCCCACACTATCTCTCCACAATCTCACCACTCTCCAACACTATCTCTCCACACTCTCTCCACTCTCCCACACTATCTCTCCACTCTCACACACTATCTCTCCACTCTCCCACACGATCTCTGCACTCTCCCACACTATCTCTCACACTATCTCTCCACAATCTCTCCCACACTATCTCCCACACTATCTCTCCACACTGTCTCTCCACTGTCCTACACTATCTCTCCACTCTCCCACACTATCTCTCCACAATCTCACCACTCTCCAACACTATCTCTCCACACTCTCTCCACTCTCCCACACTATCTCTCCACTCTCACACACTATCTCTCCACTATCTCTCTCAACTATCTCTCCACTATCTCTCCACTTTACCACACTATTTCTCCACTCTCCCACACTATCTCTCCACACTCCCACACTATCTCTCCACTCTCCCACACAAACTATGTCTCTCACTCTATCTCTCCACTCTCCGACACTATCTCTCCCACACTATCTCTCCACGATCTCTCAACTCTCCCACACTATCTCTCCACTCTCCCACACTATCTCTCCACTCTCCCACACTATCTCTCCACTCTCCCACACTATCTCTCCATTATCTCTCCACTCTCCCACAGTATCTCTCCACTCTCCCACAGCATCTCTCCACTCTCCCACAATATCTCTCCACTCTCCCAAACTATCTCTCAACTCTCCACTCTCCCACACTATCTCTCCACTATCTCACACTATCTCTCCACTCTCCCACACTGTCTGTCCACTCTCCCACACTATCTCTCCACTCTCCCACACTATCTTTCCACTCTCCCACACTATCTCTCCACTCTCCCACACGATCTCTGCACTCTCCCACACTATCTCTCACACTATCTCTCCACTATCTCTCCCATACTATCTCCCACACTCTCTCTCCACACTGTCTCTCCACTGTCCTACACTATCTCTCCACTCTCCCACACTATCTCTCCACAATCTCTCCACTCTCCAACACTATCTCTCCACACTCTCTCCACTCTCCCACAGTATCTCTCCACTCTCACACAATATCTCTCCACTATCTCTCTCAACTATCTCTCCACTATCTCTCCACTCTCCCACACTATTTCTCCACTCTCCCACACTATCTCTCCACTCTCCCACACTATCTCTCCACTATCTCTCCACTCTTTCACACTATCTCTCCACACGATCTCACCACTATCTCGCCACTGTCCGACACTATCTCTCCACTATCTCTCCACTATCTCTCCACTCTCCCACACGCTATCTCTCCACTATCTCTCCACTGCCCCACACTATCTCTCCACTATCTCTCCATTCTCCCACACTATCTCTCCACTCTCCCACACCATCTGTAAAGTGGATCTGGAGCGCCTTGCTGTCGTATATCAGCAGCAAAATGAATCATGAAATTCCATGAAGATGTGACGACGCTATAGCGGTTTGACTGGCAGGAGGTATAGCAGCCACTATAGTCTTGGAAGTACAAAACTAAGCAAGAAGAGTTCGAGAGGGAGATGGTTTCCAGCCTCTACATACCCCAAGAGCCGAGGTCCAGGTTGGTGGTACACCACCACAGAGTCCCCAACCATGAAGAGTCTCGAAACCAACCCTCCAAGGGGCTACACCAAGTGAAATGTAACACTACACGATGTAGCGTTACTATTTTCGCTATTTAATATTTATCTGCGTCCCTTGGGCTTGAAAGCTTGATCTCTTGGTCTTGGTTTTGCAAGATAAATTCTTCTTGAGTTGATGGGGGCTTGCTGCACACACCTGGGACACGATGGACACTTCACACTCGACAAAATAGAAAAAACACATGCGACACACAAACGACGACTTGACATGCGAGTTGTAAAAACTCGCTAATGTCTTGACCGACACAAACCACATTGTGATACACCATTCAAACACACACACAAGCACTGGATAGCAATGACATAGACTCACAATTCATTCCATGCCATGCATGCACACACACAAACAAGGACGACAAGCCGAGTGCACCAACAAACTCCCCCTCGGATTGTTGGCCTTAGAATCTGCTCCCCTTAGTTCATAGGGTTGCACCAACAAACTCCCCCTCGGATTGTTGGCCTTAGAATCTGCTCCCCTTAGTTCAGAGCCATCCCAGCAAGCTTGCAACACTTCCAATGCTGCTGCTCAACCAGCCTCTTGGTCATCATATCAGCAGGCTGCGCCGTCGTCTTCACGTAGTGCAACTCCACTTCACCCGCGGTTACCATGCTCCTCACCCAATGCCACTTCACCTTCATGTGCTTGGTAAGGCCATGAAGAACGGGGTTCTTAGCCAATGCAATAGCACCCTGGCTATCACAGTAGAGTGGGGTAGGTCCTTGCTGCTCCTCCCCCAATTCAGCTAGCAAACGCCGCTGCCACACAACCTCTCTTATGGCACGGAAGAGTGCCATGTACTCGGACTCCACCGAGCTCAATGCTTGGTCCACTTGTTTCTTGATCTTCCAAGCTGTTGGTCCTCCACCAACACAGCAGATGAAGCCTCCCACACTTGTCATGTCCTCTGGTTCTGATGCCCAAGATGCATCAGAGAAGGCGGTGAGAAAGAGCCTCCCGGGTTCGACTCCATCCGCACCCTTTTGACGCCTTTGTGCCGCCGCGGAGTATTGCAGTCCAACAGTTGCTGTTTGGCCAAGGTACTTGGCCACCCTCTCTCCAGCTGCTACCTGCTCCTCATTAGGGCATTGGACAACCCTAGCCAGCTGCCCGGTAGCAAAGGCTGCATCCGGCCTTGTGTGAACGGCCGCATACATGAGGCTGCCCACCAAGGAGTGAAAACGGCGCCTCTCCTCTTCACCAACACTTTCCTCCGCTGGTCCTTTCACACACTTGAACCCTGAGGGAAGAGGAGTAGCCACATGACCTTCACTCTTCCCAAAGTTTGCAGCCAAGGCCTCCAAGTACTTCTTTTGATGCACTCGCATCCACCGCTTCTCCACATCTCGCTCAATGTGAAGCCCAAGGTAGTAGTTGACGTCACCAAGGGTCTTGCACTTGAACTTGTCTTGAAGCTTCAGCATCACCTCCTTCACAAGGTCAGAAGAGGGTGAGAATATGAGGATGTCATCCACATAAACCACCATGAAGCTCCTCTGCTCCCCCTCGCCAAGCATGAACAAGGATTGATCGGCCGTTGAGGGAGTGAAGCCGATCGCCTCCAAGACTTCCCGCAGCTTGATGTACCATTGCCTAGGGGCTTGCTTGAGGCCATAGAGTGCTTTATTCAGCTTCCACACTCTGCCACTCCCATCATTGTACCCCTCTGGCTGCTCCATGTAGGTCTCTTCCTCCAAAACGCCGTTGAGGAAGGCCGTTACAATGTCCATTTGCTTCACCACCCATCCTTTGATGGCCGCCGCGGCAAAGAGAGTTCGAAGGGTTGTACCCTTCACCATAGGGGCATACACTTCATTGTAGTCCTTCTTCTCTTGCTGCTGATACCCCAGGTGCACGGCCCATGTTGCCTTGGCATCAAGCCTGTTGTGCCGAAGTTTCTTAGGCACAAGTGCCATGCACATGCACCCGAACACCGGAAGCATATCCACCTTCGGCTTCCTTCCAATCCACTCCACATAGGGCACCCATTTGTCTTCTCCCACATGAGTCAAGGCTCTGTTCTTGGCCACACAAGCATGCCGCACCGCATCCGGCCAAAAGTAATTGGGAAGACCGGCTTCAATGAGAAGTCCCCGAGCCGTCTCCGTGAGTGTCCGATTCGCACGCTCGGCGATGCCGTTCATTGCAAGAGAGTAGGGCATGGTAAGAGAGTGCCTTATGCCCTGCTTCTTCAGCCAAGTTGAGAAATCCTTGCTCAGGAACTCTCCCCCACGGTCAGTGCGAATCGCCTTCACAAGTCGGTCTTGTTGCCGCTCCACCATCGGCAACCAATCGGTCTTCACCGTTTCAGCTACGTCACTCTTCTTGGGCAGTATATACACCCAAGTCATGCGAGTGTAGACGTCCACAATGGTGAGGAATTACTCTGCTCCAGCAGCTCCAAGCTTCAAGGGGCCCACCACATCCATCACCACCTCATCAAGTGGTGCCTTCGCCGTTGTCTCCGAGCTATGGAACGGGTAGTGGGTGAACTTGGCTTGCATGCATGTTGGACAGCCAAGCACCTCATTGGGCTCCCCCTTGACACGTATCCCACTGACCATCTCTTGCTTAACAATCTGCTGCAAAATGGGCAATGCCACATGCCCCATTCGCCGATGCAAGGTCAGCCAATCACACTCTCCCGTAGCGGAAGTCGGGTTGGAGAAAGCGGCACTCGCAATTGTGCCCCACAAGCTCTCTCCTTTCTCCTTCGCCGCTGCTGCTTTGTTGATCTTAGCCTTCTCCTCCTCATTTCCTCCACCTTTGGCTGCTGCACCATTCTCCTTGGGTTCACACGCCTTGCTGGTCTCTCCAAGGTTGCACTCCTTCGAGTCACTCTTGGTGTCACTTTGCTTTCCGTGATCACCGCCACCAACCGCTTCACGCTTGGTGCTGACGCTTGCTGCCACTTGCCTCTCTTTAGGCATGGGGACCACTGGGATTTGCCACATCTCATTGTAGATGTCCCTGTCCTCATGAAGGTCCCAAAGCTTCCGCTCACCAAGCCGCGCGGTATAGGTTTTGGATCCCTTGGAAGATGTGTCCATGCCGGCCTTTTGCAAACGCCGAACGGAAATCAGGTTGGCTGCTAGGTTGGGCACCAAAAGCACGTTCTTGAGGCCCACCATCTTCCCATCAGCACCCTTGAACATGGCCTTGCCCATGCCCTTCACCTCTGCTCGCTGCCCCAAAGCCGATGTAACATGCTTGACCGGCGACGGTTCGAGTTCGGTGAGCAAGTCCGCACGAGGTGTCATGCTATAGGTGGCGCCGCTATCGATCACCCAAAAGTCCAGAGAGTGAAGGGTGACCTTTCCCACAGTAGCTGGCTCCTCAAAGCCTTCCACACCTCCTGCTGCAGCTGCCGCTTGCGTGGAGACAAAGAAGAATTGGCCCGGGTATCGATCTTCACTCGAGTCCTTGTCGTAGTCTCCACCTTTCATGCTTGCCGCTTCGCTTCCACGACCACCACGGCCTCCACGACCTCTGCCTCTTCCTCCCCTTGCTCCTCTGCCCTCTTGGCCTTGAGAAGGGGTCCATCCATCAGGCAATCTGTAGCAATCTCTCCACATGTGGCCGGTCTTGTGGCAAAAGTGGCATTCACCATCAAATCGATCGCGCCCACGCCCGTAGCCATTGTTGTTGTTGTTGCTGCCATATCCTCCATTACCACGGCCTCCATTGAAGTAGCTGCTGCCAAATCTTCCTCCTCGCCCTCTGCCCCTTCCACGGCCGTGCCCACGGCCCATGCTTGCAACTCCAGCACCATCGGAACCCGCCAATTCGCGACGGCGGAAATCTTCTTGTAAGATTTCGCGCTTCACATCTTCGAGTGAGAGACGATGCAGAACTCGATTAAGGTTGATGATGAGCGAGGACCATGAGTCCGGAAGCAAGGCCAGCAGCTTGGTCTTCTTTTGAAGGTCACTATAGTTCAGGTCAGCTCCTTCGAGCCGTGTCAACAAGTCGAAGAATTTCTGCACTCCTTCCTCCACCGGTTCGCCTTCGTCAATTCGAAGTGCCGCCATTTGCCGCTCCAAAACCACAGCCACCGCCGCTGTTGCAGGAGCGTGTACACCCTTGAGAGCAGCCCATGCCTTTGGTCCCTTTGCTGGTTCACGCTGAAAAGGCTTGATGTGACGGATTTGGCTGCTCCCCAACGCTTGCCCAAGTAGAAGGTAGCCTTGTGCGCTCTTCCGCACCCACGGGCTCTTCTCCGGGTCGTTCTCGGGGCGCTTCTCCGTTCCTTCCATCACCTCCAGCAGATCATAGTGGTCGAAGATGTTCTCCATCTTGAAGGACCACTCAGCAAAGTTGTCACCGTTGAACTTGTCAAGGCCAAACACTCTAGGCTCATCCCTAGAGGGTCCAAGGCTAGGTTGCACCGGAGCAACGGGTGGATCTTGGTGTTGACCTTGTGCTTGGGCGTCTTCTCTGCCTCCAGCACCTCTGCCATCCCCTTCCTCAGGTCTAGGCATGGTCGAGACGGCTCCAAGGGGCTCTGATACCACTTGTTATAGTCACAATAGGCTTAGATGTGCCTATAATGAGAGATAGAGAGCACAGTCGGATTTCCGTCAGACGGATTCAAATATTCATAACGATCTGGTCGCTGAATCAAACGGTAATCTGTAAGTTGGATTTGGAACGCGTTGTTGTCGCCTATCAGCAGCAAGTTGAATCATGAAATTCCCTGAAGATTTGACGACGCTATGGCGGTTTGACTGGCAGGAGGTACAGTAGCCACTATAGTCTTAGGAGTACAAACTTAGCAAGAAGAGTTCGAGAGGGAGATGGTTCCCAGCCTCTACATACCCCAAGAGCCGAGGTCCAGGTTGGTGTTACACCACCACAGAGTCCCCAACCATGAAGAGTCTCGAAACCAACCCTCCAAGGGGCTACACCAAGTGAAATGTAACACTACACGAAGTAACGTTACTATATTCACTATTTCATATTTATCCGCGTCCCTTGGGCTTGAAAGCTTGAGCTCTTGGTCTTGGTTCTGCAAGATAAATTCTTCTTGAGTTGATGGGGGCTTGCTGCACACACCTGCGACACGATGGACACTTCACACTCGACAAAATATAAACAACACATGCGACACACAAACGACGACTTGACATGCGAGTTGTAAAAACTCGCTAATGTCTTGACCGACACAAACCACATTGTGATACACCATTCAAACACACACACAAGCACTGGATAGCAATGACATAGACTCACGATTCATTCCATGCCATGCATGCAAACACACAAGCAAGGACGACAAGCCGAGTGCAAGCCATAGGGTTGCAACAACAGCTGCTAGGTTGGGCACCAAAAGCACGTTCTTGAGGCCCACCATCTTCCCATCAGCACCCTTGAACATGGCCTTGCCCATGCCCTTCACCTCTGCTCGCTGCCCCAAAGCCAATGTAACATGCTTGACCGGCGACGGTTCGAGTTCGGTGAGCAAGTCCGCACGAGGTGTCATGCTGTAGGTGGCGCCGCTATCGATCACCCAAAAGTCCAGAGAGTGAAGGGTGACCTTTCCCACTGTAGCTGCCCCCTCAAAGCCTTCCACACCTCCTGCTGCAGCTGCCGCTTGCGTGGAGACAAAGAAGAATTGGCCCGGGTATCGATCTTCACTCGAGTCCTTGTCGTAGTCTCCACCTTTCATGCTTGCCGCTTCGCTTCCACGACCACCACGGCCTCCACGACCTCTGCCTCTTCCTCCCCTTGCTCCTCTGCCCTCTTGGCCTTGAGAAGGGGTCCATCCATCAGGCAATCTGAAGCAATCTCTCCACATGTGGCCGGTCTTGTGGCAAAAGTGGCATTCGCCATCAAATCGACCGCGCCCACGCCCGTAGCCATTGATGTTGTTGTTGCTGCCACATCCTCCATTACCACGGCCTCCATTGAAGTTACTGCTGCCAAATCTTCCTCCTCGCCCTCTGCCCCTTCCACGGCCGTGCCCACGGCCCATGCTTGCAACTCCGGCACCATCGGGACCCGCCAATTCGCGACGGCGGAAATCTTCTTGTAAGATTTCCCGCTTCACATCTTCGAGTGAGAGACGGGGCAGATCTCGATTAAGGTTGATGATGAGCGAGGACCATGAGTCCGGAAGTAAGGCCAGCAGATTGGTCTTCTTTTGAAGGTCACTATAGTTCAGGTCAGCTCCTTCGAGCCGTGTCAACAAGTCGAAGAATTTCTGCACTCCTTCCTCCACCGATTCGCCTTCGTCAATTCGAAGTGCCGCCATTTGCCGCTCCAAAACCACAGCCACCGCCGCTGTTGCAGGAGCGTGTACACCCTTGAGAACAGCCCATGCCTTTGGTCCCTTTGCTGGTTCACGCTGAAAAGGCTTGATGTGACGGATTTGGCTGCTCCCCAACGCTTGCCCAAGTAGAAGGTAGCCTTGTGCGCTCTTCCGCACCCACGGGCTCTTCCCCGGGTCGTTCTCGGGGCGCTTCTCCATTCCTTCCATCACCTCCAGCAGATCATAGTGGTCAAAGATGTTCTCCATCTTGAAGGACCACTCAGCAAAGTTGTCACCGTTGAACTTGTCAAGGCCAAACACTCTAGGCTCATCCCTAGAGGGTCCAAGGCTAGGTTGCACCGGAGCAACCGGTGGATCTTGGTGTTGACCTTGTGCTTGGGCGTCCTCTCTGCCTCTAGCACCTCTGCCATCCCCTTCCTCAGGTCCAGGCATGGTCGAGACGGCTCCAAGGGGCTCTGATACCACTTGTTATAGTCACAATAGGCTTAGGTGTGCCTATAATGAGAGATAGAGAGCACAGTCGGATTTCCGTCAGACGACTTCAAATATTGATAACAATCTGCTGGCTGACTCAAACGGTGATCTGTAAACTAGATCTGGAGCGCCTTGCTGTCGTCTATGAGAGCAAAATGAATCATGAAATTCCATGAAGATGTGACGACGCTATAGCGGTTTGACTGGCAGGAGGTATAGTAGCCACTATAGTCTTGGAAGTACAAAACTTAGCAAGAAGAGTTCGAGAGGGAGATGGTTCCCAGCCTCTACATACCCCAAGAGCCGAGGTCCAGGTTGGTGGTACACCACCACAGAGTCCCCAACCATGAAGAGTCTCGAAACCAACCCTCCAAGGGGCTACACCAAGTGAAATGTAACACTACACGAAGCAGCGTTACTATTTTCACTATTTAATATTTATCTACGTCCCTTGGGCTTGAAAGCTTGATCTCTTGGTCTTGGTTTTGCAAGATAAATTCTTCTTGAGTTGATGGGGGCTTGCTGCACACACCTGCGACACGATGGACACTTCACACTCGACAAAATAGAAAAAACACATGCGACACACAAACGACGACTTGACATGCGAGTTGTAAAAACTCGCTAATGTCTTGACCGACACAAACCACATTGTGATACACCATTCAAACACACACACAAGCCCTGGAGAGCAATGACATAGACTCACAATTCATTCCATGCCATGCATGCACACACACAAACAAGGACGACAAGCCGAGTGCAAGCCATAGGGTTGCACCAACAGGATAGTGGAGAGATAATGGTGAGATAGTGTGGGAGAGATAGTGTGGGAGAGTGGAGAGATAGTGTGGGAGGGTGGAGAGATAGTGGAGAGATAGTGTGGGAGAGTGGAGAGATAGTGGAGAGATTGTGTGGGAGAGTGGAGAGATAGTGTGGGAGACTAGAGAGATCGTGTGGGAGAGTGGAGAGATAATGGTGAGATAGTGTGGGAGAGATAGTGTGGGAGAGTGGAGAGATAGTGTAGGAGAGTGGAGAGATAGTGTGGGAGGGTGGAGAGATAGTGGAGAGATAGTGTGGGAGAGTGGAGAGATAGTGTGGAGAAATAGTGTGGGAGATAGTGGAGAGATAGTGGGGAGATAGTGTGGGATAGTGGAGAGAGAGTGTAGGAGAGATAGTGTGGGAGAGTGGAGAGATAGTGTGGGAGAGTGGGGAGATAGTGTGGGAGAGATAGTGTGGGAGAGTGGAGGGATAGTGTGGGAGAGTGGAGTGATAGTGGAGAGAGTGGAGAGATTGTGTGGGAGAGATAGTGTGAGAGAGTGGAGAGATAGTGGAGAGACAGTGGGGAGATAGTGTGGGAGAGTGGAGAGATAGTGGAGAGATAGTGTGGGAGAGTGGAGAGATAGTGTGGGTGTGTGGAGAGATAGTGGAGAGATAGTGTGGGAGAGTGGAGCGATAGTGTGGGAGAGTGGAGAGATAGTGTGGGAGAGTGGAGAGATAGTGTGGGAGAGTGGAGAGATAGTGTGGGAGAGTGGAGAGATGGTGGAGAGATAGTGTGGGAGAGTGGAGAGATAGTGGAGAGATCGTGGACAGATAGTGTGGGCGAGTGGAGAGATAGTGGAGAGATAGTGTGTGAGAGTGTAGAGAAAGTGTGGGAGAGTGGAGAGATAGTGTGGGAGAGTGGAGAGAGAGTGTGGGAGAGTGGAGAGATAGTGGTGAGATAGTGTGGGAGAGTGGAGAGACAGTGGGGAGATAGTGTGTGAGAGTGGAGAGAAAGTGTGGGAGAGTGGAGAGATAGTGTGGGAGAGTGGAGAGATAGTGTGGGAGATTTGAGAGATAGTGGTGAGATAGTGTGGGAGAGATAGTGTGGGAGAGTGGAGAGATTGTGTGGGAGGGTGGAGAGATAGTGTGGAGAGATTGTGTGGGAGATAGTGGAGAGATAGTGGGGAGATAGTGTGGGATAGTGGAGAGAGAGTGTAGGAGAGATAGTGTGGGAGAGTGGTGAGATAGTGGAGAGATGGTGTGGGACAGTAGAGAGATAGTGGAGAGATAGTGTGGGAGAGTGGGGAGATAGTGTGGGAGAGATAGTGTGGGAGATTGGAGGGATAGTGTGGGAGAGTGGAGAGATATTGGAGAGAGTGGAGAGATAGTGTGGAAGAGATAGTGTGAGAGACTGGAGAGATAGTGGACAGACAGTGGAGAGATAGTGTGGGAGAGTGGAGAGATAGTGGAGAGATAGTGTGGGAGAGTGGAGAGATAGTGTGGGTGTGTGGAGAGATAGTGGAGAGATAGTGTGGGAGAGTGGAGAGATAGTGTGGGAGAGTGGAGAGGTAGTGTGGGAGAGTGGAGAGATAGTGTGGGAGAGTGGAGAGATAGTGTGGGAGAGTGGAGAGATAGTGTGGGAGAGTGGAGAGATAGTGGAGAGATAGTGTGGGAGAGTGGAGAGATAGTGGAGAGATAGTGGAGAGATAGTGGAGAGATAGTGGAGAGATAGTGTGGGAGAGTGGTGAGATAGTGTGTGAGAGTGGAGAGATAGTGTGGGAGAGTGGAGAGATAGTGTGGGATAGTGGAGAGATAGTGTGTGAGAGTGGAGAGATAGTGTGGGAGGGTGGAGAGATAGTGGAGAGATAGTGTGGGAGAGTGGAGAGATAGTGGAGAGATTGTGTGGGAGAGTGGAGAGATAGTGTGGGAGACTAGAGAGATCGTGTGGGAGAGTGGAGAGATAATGGTGAGATAGTGTGGGAGAGATAGTGTGGGAGAGTGGAGAGATAGTGTAGGAGAGTGGAGAGATAGTGTGGGAGGGTGGAGAGATAGTGGAGAGATAGTGTGGGAGAGTGGAGAGATAGTGTGGAGAAATAGTGTGGGAGATAGTGGAGAGATAGTGGGGAGATAGTGTGGGATAGTGGAGAGAGAGTGTAGGAGAGATAGTGTGGGAGAGTGGAGAGATAGTGTGGGAGAGTGGGGAGATAGTGTGGGAGAGATAGTGTGGGAGAGTGGAGGGATAGTGTGGGAGAGTGGAGTGATAGTGGAGAGAGTGGAGAGATTGTGTGGGAGAGATAGTGTGAGAGAGTGGAGAGATAGTGGAGAGACAGTGGGGAGATAGTGTGGGAGAGTGGAGAGATAGTGGAGAGATAGTGTGGGAGAGTGGAGAGATAGTGTGGGTGTGTGGAGAGATAGTGGAGAGATAGTGTGGGAGAGTGGAGCGATAGTGTGGGAGAGTGGAGAGATAGTGTGGGAGAGTGGAGAGATAGTGTGGGAGAGTGGAGAGATAGTGTGGGAGAGTGGAGAGATGGTGGAGAGATAGTGTGGGAGAGTGGAGAGATAGTGGAGAGATCGTGGACAGATAGTGTGGGCGAGTGGAGAGATAGTGGAGAGATAGTGTGTGAGAGTGTAGAGAAAGTGTGGGAGAGTGGAGAGATAGTGTGGGAGAGTGGAGAGAGAGTGTGGGAGAGTGGAGAGATAGTGGTGAGATAGTGTGGGAGAGTGGAGAGACAGTGGGGAGATAGTGTGTGAGAGTGGAGAGAAAGTGTGGGAGAGTGGAGAGATAGTGTGGGAGAGTGGAGAGATAGTGTGGGAGATTTGAGAGATAGTGGTGAGATAGTGTGGGAGAGATAGTGTGGGAGAGTGGAGAGATTGTGTGGGAGGGTGGAGAGATAGTGTGGAGAGATTGTGTGGGAGATAGTGGAGAGATAGTGGGGAGATAGTGTGGGATAGTGGAGAGAGAGTGTAGGAGAGATAGTGTGGGAGAGTGGTGAGATAGTGGAGAGATGGTGTGGGACAGTAGAGAGATAGTGGAGAGATAGTGTGGGAGAGTGGGGAGATAGTGTGGGAGAGATAGTGTGGGAGATTGGAGGGATAGTGTGGGAGAGTGGAGAGATATTGGAGAGAGTGGAGAGATAGTGTGGAAGAGATAGTGTGAGAGACTGGAGAGATAGTGGATAGACAGTGGAGAGATAGTGTGGGAGAGTGGAGAGATAGTGGAGAGATAGTGTGGGAGAGTGGAGAGATAGTGTGGGTGTGTGGAGAGATAGTGGAGAGATAGTGTGGGAGAGTGGAGAGATAGTGTGGGAGAGTGGAGAGGTAGTGTGGGAGAGTGGAGAGATAGTGTGGGAGAGTGGAGAGATAGTGTGGGAGAGTGGAGAGATAGTGTGGGAGAGTGGAGAGATAGTGGAGAGATAGTGTGGGAGAGTGGAGAGATAGTGGAGAGATAGTGGAGAGATAGTGGAGAGATAGTGGAGAGATAGTGTGGGAGAGTGGTGAGATAGTGTGTGAGAGTGGAGAGATAGTGTGGGAGAGTGGAGAGATAGTGTGGGATAGTGGAGAGATAGTGTGTGAGAGTGGAGAGATAGTGGAGAGGTAGTGGAGAGAAAGTTTGGGAGAGTGGAGAGATAGTGTGGGAGAGTGGAGAGATTGTGTGGGAGAGATAGTGTGGAGATAGTGGAGAGATAGTGTGGGAGAGTGGAGAGATAGTGGAGAGTTACTGTGGGAGAGTGGAGAGATAGTGGAGAGATAGTGGAGAGATAGTGGAGAGATAGTGGAGAGATAGTGTGGGACATTGGAGAGATAGTGTGGGAGAGTGGAGAGATAGTGGAGAGATAATGGAGAGATAGTATGGAGAGATGATGGAGAGATAGTGGAGAGATAGTGGACAGATAGTGTGTGAGAGTGGAGAGATAGTGTGGGAGAGTGGAGAGATAGTGCAGGATAGTTAGAAGAGATAGTGGAGAGATAGTGTGGGACAGTGGAGAGATAGTGGAGAGATAGTGGAAAGATAGTGTGGGAGAGTGGAGAGATAGTATGGGATAGTGGAGAGATAGTGGAAAGATAGTGTGGGATAGTGGAGAGATAGTGTGGGAGAGTGGAGAGATAGTGTGGAGAGTAGAGAGATAGTGTGGGAGTGGAGATATAGTGGAGAGATAGTGGAGAGATAGTGTGGGAGAGTGGAAAGATAGTGTGGGAGAGTGGAGAGATAGTGTGGGAGAGTGGAGATATAGTGTGGAGAGATAGTGTGTGAGAGATAGTGGAGAGATGGTGTGGGAGTGTGGAGAGATTTTGTGTGAGAGTGGAGAGATAGTGTGGGAGAGTGGAGACATAGTGGAAAGATTGTGTGGGAGAGTGGAGAGATAGTGGAGAGATAGTGTGGGAGAGTGGAGAGATAGTGTGGGAGAGTGGAGAGATAGTGTGGGAGTGTGGAGAGATAGTGTGGGAGAGTGGAGAGATAGTGTGTGAGAAAGAGTGTGGGGAGATACTGTGGGAGAGTGGAGAGATAGTGCGGGATAGTGGAGAGACAGTGGAGATAGTGTGTGAGGGATAGTGTGGGGGAGTGAAAAGATAGTGTGGGAGAGTGGAGAGATAGTGGAAAGATAGTGTGGAGATAGTGGAGAGATAGTGGAGAGATAGTGTGGGATAAAGGAGGGATAGTGTGGAAGAGTGGAGAGATAGTGTGGGAGAGTGGAGAGATAGTGGAGAGATAGTGTGGGAGAGTGGAGAGATAGTGTGGGAGAGTGGAGAGATAGTGGAAAGATAGTGTGGAGATAGTGTAGAGATAGTGGAGAGATAGTGTGGGATAAAGGAGAGTTAGTGTGGAAGAGTGGAGAGATAGTGTGGGAGATTGGAGAGATAGTGGAGAGATAGTGTGGGAGAGTGGAGAGATAGTGTGGGAGAGTGGAGAGTTAGTGTGTGAGAGTGGAGAGATAGTGTGGGAGAGTAGAGAGATAGTGCGGGAGAGTGGAGAGATAGTGGAGAGATCGTGAAGAGATAGTGTGGGAGTGTGGAGAGATTGTGACACTATCTCTCCACTTGTGTGTGTGTTTGAATGGTGTATCACAATGTGGTTTGTGTCGGTCAAGACATTAGCGAGTTTCTACAACTCGCATGTCAAGTCGTCGTTTGTGTGTCGCATGTGTTATTTCTATTTTGTCGAGTGTGAAGTGTCCATCGTGTCGCAGGTGTGTGCAGCAAGCTCCCATCAACTCAAGAAGAATTTATCTTGTAGAACCAAGACCAAGAGCTCAAGCTTTCAAGCCCAAGGGACGCGGATAAATATTAAATAGTGAAAATAGTAACGTTACTTCGTGTAGTGTTACATTTCACTTGGTTTCGAGACTCTTCATGGTTGGGGACTCTGTGGTGGTGTACCACCAACCTGGACCTCGGCTCTCTGGGTATGTAGAGGCTGGGAACCATCTCCCTCTCGAACTCTTCTTGCTAAGTTTGTACTCATAAGACGATAGTGGCTGCTATACCTCCTGCCAGTCAAACCGCCATAGCGTCGTCAAATCTTCATGGAATTTCATGATTCAACTTGGTGCTCATAGACGACAGCAACGCGCTCCGGATCCAACTTACAGATTGTCGTTTGATTTTGTGACCAGATCGTAATCAATATTTGAAGCCGCCAGATCTCTCATTATAGGCACATCTAAGCCTATTGTGATTATAACAGTGTGGGAGAGTGGAGAGAGTGTGGGAGATAGTGTGGGAGAGATAGTGTTGGAGAGTGGAGAGATAGTGTGGGAGGGTGTGGGATAGTGTGGGAGAGTGGAGAGATAGTGGAGAGATAGTGTGGGAAAGATTGTGTGGGAGGGTGGAGAGATAGTGTGGGATTGTGGAGAGATAGTGTGGGAGAGTGGAGAGATAGTGTGAGAGAGTGGAGAGATAGTGTGGGAGAGTGGAGAGATAGTGGAGAGATAGTGGAGAGATAGTGGGGAGATAGTGTGGGAGAGTGGAGAGATAGTGTGGGAGAGTGGAGAGATAGTGGAGAGATAGTGTGGGTAAGTGTGGATATTGTAAAGATAGTGCAGATAGTGGAGAGATAGTGGAGATAGTGGAGAGATAGTGTGGGACAGTGGAGAGATAGTGGAGAGATAGTGGAGAGATAGTGGAGAGATAGTGTGGGACAGTGGAGAGATAGTGTGGGAGAGTGGAGAGATAGTGTGGAAGATAGTGTGGGAGAGTAGAGAGTTAGTGTGTGAGAGTGGAGAGATAGTGTGGGAGAGATAGTGTGGGAGAGATTGTGTGGGAGAGTGGAGAGATAGTGTGGGAGAGTGGAGAGATAGACTGGGGGAGTGGAGAGATAGTGTGGGAGAGTGGAGAGATAGTGTGGGAGAGTGGAGAGATAGTGTGGGATAGTGGAGAGAGTGGGGAGATAGTGTGGGAGTGTGGGAGAGATAGTGTGGGAGAGATAGTGTCGAGAGATAGTGTGGGACAGTGGAGAGATAGTGTGGGAGAGTGGAGAGATAGTGGAGAGATAGTGTGGGTTAAAGGAGAGATAGTGTGTGGAGATAGTGTGAGACAGTGGAGAGAAAGTGTGGGAGAGATAGTGTGGGAGAGTGGAGAGATAGTGTGGGAGAGTGGAGAGATAGTGGAGAGATAGTGGAGAGATAGAGTGGGATAGTGGAGAGATAGTATGGCAGAGTGGAGAGATAGTGTGGGAATGGAGAGATAGTGTGTAGGAGAGTGGAGAGATAGTGTGGGAGAGTGGAGAGTGGAGACATAGTGTGGGAGAGTGGAGAGAGTGTGGGAGATAGTGTGGGAGAGATAGTGTTGGAGAGTGGGGAGATAGTGTGGTAGGGTGTGGGATAGTGTGGGAGAGTGGAGAGATAGTGGAGAGATAGTGTGGGATAGATTGTGTGGGAGGGTGGAGAGGTAGTGTGGGATAGTGGAGAGATAGTGTGGGAGAGTGGAGAGATAGTGTGAGAGAGTGGAGAGATAGTGTGGGAGAGTGGAGAGATAGTGGAGAGATAGTGGAGAGATAGTGGGGAGATAGTGTGGGAGAGTGGAGAGATAGTGTGGGAGAGTGGAGAGATAGTGGAGAGATAGTGTGGGTAAGTGTGGATATTGTAAAGATAGTGGAGATAGTGGAGAGATAGTGGAGATAGTGGAGAGATTGTGTGGGACAGTGGAGAGATAGTGGAGAGATAGTGGAGAGATAGTGGAGAGATAGTGTGGGACAGTGGAGAGAGTGTGTGGGAGAGTGGAGAGATAGTGTGGAAGATAGTGTGGGAGAGTAGAGAGTTAGTGTGTGAGAGTGGAGAGATAGTGTGGGAGAGATAGTGTGGGAGAGATTGTGTGGGAGAGTGGAGAGATAGTGTGGGAGAGTGGAGAGATAGACTGGGGGAGTGGAGAGATAGTGTGGGAGAGTGGAGAGATAGTGTGGGAGAGTGGAGAGATAGTGTGGGATAGTGGAGAGAGTGGGGAGATAGTGTGGGAGTGTGGGAGAGATAGTGTAAGAGAGATAGTGTCGAGAGATAGTGTGGGACAGTGGAGAGATAGTGTGGGAGAGTGGAGAGATAGTGGAGAGATAGTGTGGGATAAAGGAGAGATAGTGTGTGGAGATAGTGTGAGACAGTGGAGAGAAAGTGTGGGAGAGATAGTGTGGGAGAGTGGAGAGATAGTGTGGGAGAGTGGAGAGATAGTGGAGAGATAGTGGAGAGATAGTGTGGGATAGTGGAGAGATAGTATGGGAGAGTGGAGAGATAGTGTGGGAATGGAGAGATAGTGTGTAGGAGAGTGGAGAGATAGTGTGGGAGAGTGGAGAGTGGAGACATAGTGTGGGAGAGTGGAGAGAGTGTGGGAGATAGTGTGGGAGAGATAGTGTTGGAGAGTGGGGAGATAGTGTGGGAGGGTGTGGGATAGTGTGGGAGAGTGGAGAGATAGTGGAGAGATAGTGTGGGAGAGATTGTGTGGGAGGGTGGAGAGGTAGTGTGGGATAGTGGAGAGATAGTGTGGGAGAGTGGAGAGATAGTGGAGAGATAGTGGAGAGATAGTGGGGAGATAGTGTGGGAGAGTGGAGAGATAGTGTGGGAGAGTGGAGAGATAGTGGAGAGATAGTGTGGGTAAGTGTGGATATTGTAAAGATAGTGGAGATAGTGGAGAGATAGTGGAGATAGTGGAGAGATTGTGTGGGACAGTGGAGAGATAGTGGAGAGATAGTGTGGGACAGTGGAGAGATAGTGTGGGAGAGTGGAGAGATAGTGTGGAAGATAGTGTGGGAGAGTAGAGAGTTAGTGTGTGAGAGTGGAGAGATAGTGTGGGAGAGATAGTGTGGGAAAGATTGTGTGGGAGAGTGGAGAGATAGTGTGGGATAGTGGTGAGAGTGTGGGAGAGTGGAGAGATAGTGTGGGAGAGTGGAGAGATAGTGTGGGAGAGTGGAGAGGTAGTATGTGAGAGTGGAGAGATAGTGGAGAGATAGTGTGGGGGAGTGGAGAGATAGTGTGGGAGAGAGATAGTGTGGGAGATAGTGTGGGGATAGTGGAGATAGTGAAGAGATAGTGTGGGAGAGTGGAGAGATAGTGTGGGAGAGTGGAGAGATAGACTGGGGGAGTGGAGAGATAGTGTGGGAGAGTGGAGAGATAGTGTGGGAGAGTGGAGAGATAGTGTGGGATAGTGGAGAGAGTGGGGAGATAGTGTGGGAGTGTGGGAGAGATAGTGTGGGAGAGATAGTGTCGAGAGATAGTGTGGGACAGTGGAGAGATAGTGTGGGAGAGTTGACAGATAGTGTGGGAGAGTGGAGAGATAGTGGAGAGATAGTGTGGGAGAGTGGAGAGATAGTGTGGGAGAGTGGAGAGATAGTGTGGGACAGTGGAGAGATAGTGTGGGAGTGTGGAGAGATAGTGGAGAGATATTGTGGGAGAGTGGAGAGATAGTGTGGGAGATAGTGGAGAGATAGTGTGGGAGAGTGGAGAGATAGTGTGGGAGAGTGGAGAGATGGTGTGGGATAGTGTGGGAGATAGTGGAGAGATAGTGGGGAGATAAAGTGGGAGAGAGAGGAGAGATAGTGGAGAGATGGTCTGGGAGAGTGGAGAGATAGTGGGGAGATAGTATGGGAGTGTGGAGATAGTGTGGGAGAGTGGAGAGATAGTTTGGAGAGATAGTGGAGAGATAGTGTGAGAGAGTGGAAAGATAGTGTGGGAGATTGTGTGGGAGAGTGGAGAGATAGTGGAGAGATAGTGTGGGAGAGATAGTGTGGAAGAGTGGAGAGATAGTGTGGGAGAGTGGAGAGATAGTGTGTGAGAGTGGAGAGATAGTGTGGGATAGTGTGGGAGAGTGGAGAGATTGTGTGGAGGAGTGGAGAGATAGTGGAGAGATAATGTGGGAGAGTGGAGAGATAGTGTGGGAGAGTGGAGAGATGGTGTGGGATTGTGGAGAGAAAGTGTGGGTGATAGTGGAGAGATACTGGAGAGATAGTGTGGGAGAGAGAGGAGAGATAGTGGAGAGATGGTGTGGGAGAGTGGAGAGATAGTGTGGGATAGTGGAGAGATAGTGTGGGAGAGTGGAGAGATAGTGTGGGAGAGATAGTGGAGAGATAGTGTGGGAGAGTGGAGAGATAGTGTGGAGAGTGGAGAGAGTTGAGAGATAGTGTGGAGAGTGGAGAGATTGTGGGAGAGTGGAGAGATAGTGGAGAGATAGTGTGGGAGATTGTGGAAAGATTGTGTGGGAGAGATAGTGTGAGAGTGGAGAGATAGTGTGGGAGATAGTGTGGGAGAGTGGAGAGATAGTGTGGGAGAGTGTGAGATAGTGTGGGAGAGATAGTGTGGAAGAGTGTGAGAGATAGTGTGGGATAGTGTGGGAGAGATAGTGTGTGGGATAGTGTGGGATAGTGGGAGATAGTGGAGATAGTGGGAGAGATAGTGGAGAGATAGTTGAGATAGTGTGGGAGATAGTGTGGGATAGTGGGATAGTGGATAGTGGGAGAGATAGTGGAGAGATAGTGTGTGAGAGTGGAGAGATAGTGTGGGAGAGTGGAGAGATAGTGGAGAGATAGTGTGGGGGAATGGAGAGATTGTGGAGAGATAGTGTGGGAGAGTGGAGAGATAGTGTGTGGGAGAGATAGTGTGGGAGAGTGGAGAGATAGTGGAGAGATAGTTTGGGACAGTGGAGGGATAGTGTGGGAGAGTGGAGATAGTGTGGGAGAGTGTGGAGAGAGTGGAGAGATAGTGTTTGAAAGTGGAGAGATAGTGTGGGAGAGTGGAGAGATAGTGTGGAAGATAGTGTGGGAGAGTAGAGAGTTAGTGTGTGAGAGTGGAGAGATAGTGTGGGACAGTGGAGAGATAGTGTGGGAGTGTGGAGAGATAGTGGAGAGATAGTGTGGATAGTGGAGAGATAGTGTGGAGAGATAGTGTGGAAGAGTGGAGAGATAGTGTGGGAGATAGTGGAGAGATAGTGTGGGAGAGTGGAGAGATAGTGTGGGAGAGTGGAGAGATGGTGTGGGATAGTGGAGAGATAGTGTGGGAGATAGTGGAGAGATAGTGGAGAGATAGTGTGGGAGAGAGAGGAGAGATAGTGGAGAGATGGTGTGGGAGAGTGGAGAGATAGTGTGGGAGAGTGGAGAGATAGTGTGGGAGAGTGCAGAGATAGTGGAGAGATAGTGTGGGAGAGTGGAGAGATAGTGGAGAGATAGTGTGGGATAGTGGAGAGATAGTGTGTGGAGATAGTGTGAGACAGTGGAGAGAAAGTGTGGGAGAGATAGTGTGGGAGAGTGGAGAGATAGTGTGGGAGAGTGAAGAGATAGTGGAGAGAGTGGAGAGATAGTGGAGAGATAGTGTGGGATAGTGGAGAGATAGTGTGGGAGAGTGGAGAGATAGTGTGGGATTGGAGAGATAGTGTGTGGGAGAGTGGAGAGATAGTGTGGGAGAGTGGAGAGTGGAGACATAATGTGGGAGAGTGGAGAGAGTGTGGGAGATAGTGTGGGAGAGATAGTGTTGGAGAGTGGAGAGATAGTGTGGGAGGGTGTGGGATAGTGTGGGAGAGTGGAGAGATAGTGGAGAGATAGTGTGGGAGAGATTGTGTGGGAGGGTGGAGAGATAGTGTGGGAGAGTGGAGAGATAGTGTGAGAGAGTGGAGAGATAGTGTGGGAGAGTGGAGAGATAGTGGAGAGATAGTGGAGAGATAGTGGGGAGATAGTGTGGGAGAGTGGAGAGATAGTGTGGGAGAGTGGAGAGATTGTATGGGAGTGTGGAGAGATGGTGTGGGAGAGATAGTGTGGGATAGTGTGGAAATTGTAAAGATAGTGGAGATAGTGGAGAGATAGTGGAGATAGTGGAGAGATAGTGTGGGACAGTGGAGAGATAGTGGCGAGATAGTTGAGAGATAGTGGAGAGATAGTGTGGGACAGTGGAGAGATAGTGTGGGAGAGTGGAGAGATAGTGTGGAAGGTAGTGTGGGAGAGTAGACAGTTAGTGTGGGAGAGTGGAGAGATAGTGTGGGATAGTGGTGAGATAGTGTGGGAGAGTGGAGAGATAGTGTGGGAGAGTGGAGAGATAGTGGAGAGATAGTGGAGAGATGGTGTGGGAGAGTGGAGAGATAGTGTGGGATAGTGGAGAGATAGTGTGGGAGAGTGGAGAGATAGTGTGGGAGAGATAGTGGAGAGATAGTGTGGGAGAGTGGAGAGATAGTGTGGAGAGTGGAGAGAGTTGAGAGATAGTGTGGAGATTGGAGAGATAGTGTTGGAGAGAGAGGAGAGATAGTGGAGAGATGGTGTGGGAGAGTGGAGAGATAGTGTGGGATAGTGGAGAGATAGTGTGGGAGAGTGGAGAGATAGTGTAGGAGAGATAGTGGAGAGATAGTGTGGGAGAGTGGAGAGATAGTGTAGAGAGTGGAGAGAGTTGAGAGATAGTGAGGAGAGTGGAGAGATAGTGTGGGTGATTGGAGAGATAGTGGAGAGATAGTGTGGGAGATTGTGGAAAGATTGTGTGGGAGAGATAGTGTGAGAGTGGAGAGATAGTGGAGAGATAGTGTGGGAGAGTGGAAAGAGTGTGGGAGAGTGGAGAGATTGTGGAGAGATGGTGTGGGAGAGATTGTGTGTGAGATAGTGTGGGAGAGTGGAGAGATAGTGTGGGAGAGTGTGAGATAGTGTGGGAGAGATAGTGTAAAAGAGTGTGAGGGATAGTGTGGGATAGTGTGGGAGAGATAGTGTGTGGGAAAGTGTGGGATAGTGGGAGATAGTGGAGATAGTGGGAGAGATAGTGGAGAGATAGTTGAGATAGTGTGGGAGATAGTGTGGGATAGTGGGATAGTGGATAGTGGGAGAGATAGTGGAGAGATAGTGTGTGAGAGTGGAGAGATAGTGTGGGAGAGTGGAGAGATAGTGGAGAGATAGTGTGGGGGAATGGAGAGATTGTGGAGAGATAGTGTGGGAGAGTGGAGAGATAGTGTGTGGGAGAGATAGTGTGGGAGAGTGGAGAGATAGTGGAGAGATAGTGTGGGAGAGTGGAGGGATAGTGTGGGAGAGTGGAGATAGTGTGGGAGAGTGTGGAGAGAGTGGAGAGATAGTGTTTGAGAGTGGAGAGATAGTGTGGGAGAGTGGAGAGATAGTGTGGAGATAGTGTGGAGATAGTGTGGGAGAGTAAAGAGAGAGTGTGGGAGAGTGGAGAGATAGTGTGGAAGATAGTGTGGGAGAGTAGAGAGTTAGTGTGTGAGAGTGGAGAGATAGTGTGGGACAGTGGAGAGATAGTGTGGGAGTGTGGAGAGATAGTGGAGAGATTGTGTGGATAGTGGAGAGATAGTGTGGAGAGATAGTGTGGGAGAGTGGAGAGATAGTGTGGGAGAGTGGAGAGATAGTGTGGGAGAGTGGAGAGATGGTGTGGGATACTGGAGAGATAGTGTGGGAGAGAGAGGAGAGATAGTGGAGAGATGGTGTGGGAGAGTGGAGAGATAGTGTGGGAGAGTGGAGAGATAGTGTGGGAGAGTGCAGAGATAGTGGAGAGATAGTGTGGGAGAGTGGAGAGATAGTGGAGAGATAGTGTGGGATAGTGGAGAGATAGTGTGTGGAGATAGTGTGAGACAGTGGAGAGAAAGTGTGGGAGAGATAGTGTGGGAGAGTGGAGAGATAGTGTGGGAGAGTGAAGAGATAGTGGAGAGAGTGGAGAGATAGTGGAGAGATAGTGTGGGATAGTGGAGAGATAGTGTGGGAGAGTGGAGAGATAGTGTGGGTATGGAGAGATAGTGTGTGGGAGAGTGGAGAGATAGTGTGGGAGAGTGGAGAGTGGAGACATAATGTGGGAGAGTGGAGAGAGTGTGGGAGATAGTGTGGGAGAGATAGTGTTGGAGAGTGGAGAGATTGTGTGGGAGGGTGTGGGATAGTGTGGGAGAGTGGAGAGATAGTGGAGAGATAGTGTGGGAGAGTGGAGAGATAGTGTGAGAGAGTGGAGAGATAGTGTGGGAGAGTATTGAGATAGTGGAGAGATAGTGGAGAGATAGTGGGGAGATAGTGTGGGAGAGTGGAGAGATAGTGTGGGAGAGTGGAGAGATAGTGTGGGATAATGGAGAGAGTGGGGAGATAGTGTGGGAGTGTGGGAGAGATTGTGTGGGAGAGATAGTGTGGAGAGATAGTGTGGGACAGTGGAGAGATAGTGTGGGAGAGTGGAGAGATAGTGGAGAGATAGTGTGGGAGAGTGGAGAGATAGTGTGGGAGAGTGAAGAGATAGTGGAGAGAGTGGAGAGATAGTGGAGAGATAGTGTGGGATAGTGGAGAGATAGTGTGGGAGAGTGGAGAGATAGTGTGGGTATGGAGAGATAGTGTGTGGGAGAGTGGAGAGATAGTGTGGGAGAGTGGAGAGTGGAGACATAATGTGGGAGAGTGGAGAGAGTGTGGGAGATAGTGTGGGAGAGATAGTGTTGGAGAGTGGAGAGATTGTGTGGGAGGGTGTGGGATAGTGTGGGAGAGTGGAGAGATAGTGGAGAGATAGTGTGGGAGAGTGGAGAGATAGTGTGAGAGAGTGGAGAGATAGTGTGGGAGAGTGGTGAGATAGTGGAGAGATAGTGGAGAGATAGTGGGGAGATAGTGTGGGAGAGTGGAGAGATAGTGTGGGAGAGTGGAGAGATAGTGTGGGATAATGGAGAGAGTGGGGAGATAGTGTGGGAGTGTGGGAGAGATTGTGTGGGAGAGATAGTGTGGAGAGATAGTGTGGGACAGTGGAGAGATAGTGTGGGAGAGTGGAGAGATAGTGTGGGAGAGTGGAGAGATAGTGGAGAGATAGTGTGGGAGAGTGGAGAGATAGTGTGGGAGAGTGGAGAGATAGTGTGGGAGTGTGTGTGATATTGAGAGAGTGGAGAGATAGTGTGGGAGAGTGGAGAGATAGTGGAGGGATAGTGTGGGAGAGATAGTGTGGGAGAGATAGTGTGGGAGAGTGGAGAGATAGTGTGGGACAGTGGAGAGATAGTGTGGGAGTGTGGAGAGATAGTGGAGAGATAGTGTGGGAGAGTAGAGAGATAGTGTGGGAGATAGTGGAGAGATAGTGTGGGAGAGTGGAGAGATAGTGCAGAGATAGTGTGGGAGATTGTGGAAAAATTGTGTGGGAGAGATAGTGTGAGAGTGGAGAGATAGTGGAGAGATAGTGTGGGAGAGTGGAAAGAGTGTGGGAGAGTGGAGAGATAGTGGAGAGATGGTGTGGGAGAGATAGTGTGGGAGATAGTGTGGGAGAGTGGAGAGATAGTGTGGGAGAGTGTGAGATAGTGTGGGAGAGATAGTGTGGAAGAGTGTGAGAGATAGTGTGGGATAGTGTGGGAGAGATAGTGTGTGGGATGGTGTGGGATAGTGGGAGATAGTGGAGATAGTGGGAGAGATAGTGGAGAGATAGTGGAGATAGTGTTGGAGATAGTGTGGGTAAGTGGGATAGTGGAGAGTGGGAGAGATTGTGGAGAGATAGTGTGTGAGAGTGGAGAGATAGTGTGGGAGAGTGGAGAGATAGTGGAGAGATAGTGTGGGGGAATGGAGAGATTGTGGAGAGATAGTGTGGGAGAGTGGAGAGATAGTGTGTGGGAGAGATAGTGTGGGAGAGTGGAGAGATAGTGTGGGAGAGTGGAGAGATAGTGGAGAGATAGTGTGGGAGAGTGGAGGGATAGTGTGGGAGAGTGGAGATAGTGTGGGAGAGTGTGGAGAGAGTGGAGAGATAGTGTTTGAGAGTGGAGAGATAGTGTGGGAGAGTGGAGAGATAGTGTGGAGATAGTGGAGAGATAGTGTGGGAGAGTGGAGAGATAGTGTGGAAGATAGTGTGGAAGATAGTGTGTGAGAGTGGAGAGATAGTGTGGGACAGTTGAGAGATAGTGTGGGAGTGTGGAGAGATAGTGGAGAGATAGTGTGGATAGTGGAGAGATAGTGTGGAGAGAAAGTGTGGGAGAGTGGAGAGATAGTGAGGGAGAGTGGAGAGATAGTGTGGGAGAGTGGAGAGATGGTGTGGGATAGTGGAGAGATAGTGTGGGAGATAGTGGAGAGATAGTGGAGAGATGGTGTGGGAGAGAGAGGAGAGATAGTGGAGAGATGGTGTGGGAGAGTCGAGAGATAGTGGAGAGATAGTGTGGGAGAGTGGAGAGATAGTGGAGAGATAGTGTGGGATAGTGGAGAGATAGTGTATGGAGATAGTGTGAGACAGTGGAGAGAAAGTGCGGGAGAGATAGTGTGGGAGAGTGGAGAGATAGTGTGGGAGAGTGAAGAGATAGTGGAGAGAGTGGAGAGATAGTGGAGAGATAGTGTGGGATAGTGGAGAGATAGTGTGGGAGAGTGGAGAGATAGTGTGGGAATGGAGAGATAGTGTGTGGGAGAGTGGAGAGATAGTGTGGGAGAGTGGAGAGTGGAGACATAGTGTGGGAGAGTGGAGAGAGTGTGGACGATAGTGTGGGAGAGATTGTGTTGGGGAGTGGAGAGATAGTGTGGGAGGGTGTGGGATAGTGTGGGAGAGTGGAGAGATAGTGGAGAGATAGTGTGGGAGAGATTGTGTGGGAGGGTGGAGAGATAGTGTGGGATAGTGGAGAGATAGTGTGGGAGAGTGGAGAGATAGTGGAGAGATAGTGTGGGATAGTGGAGAGATAGTGTGTTGAGATAGTGTGAGACAGTGGAGAGAAAGTGTGGGAGAGATAGTGCGGGAGAGTGGAGAGATAGTGTGGGAGAGTGAAGAGATAGTGGAGAGATTGGAGAGATAGTGGTGAGATAGTGTGGGATAGTGGAGAGATAGTGTGGGAGAGTGGAGAGATAGTGTGGGAATGGAGAGATAGTGTGTGGGAGAGTGGAGAGATAGTGTGGGAGAGTGGAGAGTGGAGACATAGTGTGGGAGAGTGGAGAGAGTGTGGGAGATAGTGTGGGAGAGATAGTGTTGGAGAGTGGAGAGATAGTGTGGGAGGGTGTGGGATAGTGTGGGAGAGTGGAGAGATAGTGGAGAGAAAGTGTGGGAGAGATTGTGTGGGAGGGTGGAGAGATAGTGTGGGATAGTGGAGATATAGTGTGGGAGAGTGGAGAGATAGTGTGAGAGAGTGGAGAGATAGTGTGGGAGAGTGGAGAGATAGTGGAGAGATAGTGGAGAGATAGTGGGGAGATAGTGTGGGAGAGTGGAGAGATAATGTGGGAGAGTGGAGAGAATGTACGGGAGTGTGGAGAGATGGTGTGGGAGATGTAGTGTGGGGATAGTGTGGATATGTAAAGATAG
>BQMB01001898.1:0-29984 GCA_027943415.1 Closterium sp. NIES-67
AAAACCCTAAACCCTAAACCCTAAACCCTAAACCCTAAACCCTAAACCCTAAACCCTAAACCCTAAACCCTAAACCCTAAACCCTAAACCCTAAACCTAAACCCTAAACCCTAAACCCTAAACCCTAAACCCTAAACCCTAAACCCTAAAACCCTAAACCCTAAACCCTAAACCCTAAACCCTAAACCCTAAACCCTAAACCCTAAACCCTAAACCCTAAACCCTAAACCCTAAACCCTAAACCCTAAACCCTAAACCCTAACCCTAAACCCTAAACCCTAAACCCTAAACCCTAAACCCTAAACCCTAAACCCTAAACCCTAAACCCTAAACCCTAAACCCTAAACCCTAAACCCTAAACCCTAAACCCCTAAACCCTAAACCCTAAACCCTAAACCCTAAACCCTAAACCCTAAACCCTAAACCCTAAACCCTAAACCCTAAACCCTAAACCCTAAACCCTAAACCCTAAACCCTAAACCCTAAAACCCTAAACCCTAAACCCTAAACCCTAAACCCTAAACCCTAAACCCTAAAACCCTAAACCCTAAACCCTAAACCCTAAACCCTAAACCCTAAACCCCTAAACCCTAAAACCCTAAACCCTAAACCCTAAACCCTAAACCCTAAAAACCCTAAACCCTAAACCCTAAACCCTAAACCCTAAACCCTAAACCCTAAACCCTAAACCCTAAACCCTAAACCCTAAACCCTAAAACCCTAAACCCTAAACCCTAAACCCTAAACCCTAAAACCCTAAACCCTAAACCCTAAACCCTAAACCCTAAACCCTAAACCCTAAACCCTAAACCCTAAACCCTAAACCCTAAACCCTAAACCCTAAACCCTAAACCCTAAACCCTAAACCCCCTAAACCCTAAACCCTAAACCCTAAACCCTAAACCCTAAACCCTAAACCCTAAAACCCTAAACCCTAACCCCCTAAACCCTAAACCCTAAACCCTAAACCCTAAACCCTAAACCCTAAACCCTAAACCCTAAACCCTAAACCCTAAACCCTAAACCCTAAACCCTAAACCCTAAACCCTAAACCCTAAACCCTAAACCCTAAACCCTAAACCCTAAACCCTAAACCCTAAACCCTAAACCACACGCACGCCACATGCAAGGGTGGAAGACCATTCGCACGCCACTCTCAAGGGGTGGCAAACCACTCGCTTGCCATTCTTGGGGGTGGCGAACCACTCGCGCGCCACTTGGGGAGGTTGCAAACCACTCGCATGCTACTCTCGAGGGGTGGCAAACCACTTGCATGCCACTGTTGGGGGGGTGGCAAACCACTCGCACGCCACTCTGGTGGGTGGCAAACCACTCGCACGCTACTCTCAGGGGCAGATAACCACTCGCACGCAAGTCTCAGGGGGTGGCAAACCCCTCGCACGACACCTTGAGGGGTGACAAAACACTCGCACGCCACTCTTGAGGGGTGGCAAACCACTCGCACACCACTCTCGGTGGGTGGCAAATGACTTGCCTGCTACTCTCTAGAATTGGCAAACCACTCGCACGCCACTCTAGGGGGTAGCAAACAAATCGCACGCCACTTTGGGTGGTGACAAACCACTTGTACGCCACGCGGGGGGGAAACAAACCACCTGCATGCCACTTGAGGGGGTGGCAAACCATTAGCACCCCTCTCGAGAGGTGGCAAACCACTCGCACGCCACTGTAGGGGGTGGCAAACCACTCGCATGGCACTCTCAGGGATGGCAAACCACCCACACTCCATTTTCGGGGGTGGCAAACCACTCACACTCCATTCTCGGGGGTGGCAAACCACTCGGAAGCCACTATGGGGGAGTGGAAAACCACTCGCACGCCACTCTCGAGGGGTGGAAAACCACTTGCACGCCACTCGAGGGAGTGGCAAACCACTTGTACGCCACTCTAGTGGGTGAGAAATTCACACGCCACTCTTGGGGGTGGCAAACCACTCCGACGCCACTCTTGGGGGGTGGCGAACCATTCGCATGCCACTCAGAGGGGTGGCAAACGACTTGCACGCCATTCTCAAGGGGTGGAAAATCACTTGCACGCCACTCAGGGGGGTGGCAAACCACTCGCATGCCACTTTGGGGGTGGCAAACCACTCGCACGCCACTCTCAAGGGGTGGCACCCACTCGTCTACCACTTTGGGGGGTGGCAAACTACTCGCACTCCACAATCGAGGGGTGGCAAACCACTCGCACGCCACTCGGGTGGGTGGCAAACCATTCCCAAGCCACTCTGGACGGGGGGCAAACCATTCGCACGCCACTCTTAGGGGGTGGCAAACCACTCGCACGCCACTCTCCGGAGGTGGCAACCCATACGCACGTCACTCTGAGGGGTGGCAAACAACTCGCACGCCACCCTCAAGGGGTGGCAAGCCACTCGCACGCCACTCCGGGGGGTGGCAAACCACTCCCAAGCCACTCTGGTGGGGGGAAAACGATTCGCACGCCACTCTCAGTGGGTGGCAAACCACTCACACGCCACTCTCGAGGGTTGGCAAACCACTAGCATGCCACTCTGGGGGGTGGCAAACTACTCGCACACCACTTTGGGGCGTGGCAAAACACTCGCACTCCACTCTCGAAGGTTGCCAAACCACTCGCCCGTCACAGTGGAGGGTGGGAAACCACTCGCACGGAGGGGTGACAAACCATTTGCACCCCACTTGCGGGGGTGGCAAACTAGTCGCACAACACTCTCAGGGGATGTCAAACCACTCGCACGACACTTTGGTGGCAAACCAGTCGCACACCACTCTCGGGGGGTGGCAAACCTCTCGCACGCCACACTCGAGGGGGTGGCATACAACTTGCACCCCATTTTCGAGGGTGGCAAACCAATAGCACGCCACTTTGGGGGGTGGGAAACCACTCTTACCCCACACTCAGGGGGTGGCTAACCACTCGCACGCCTCTCTTGGGGGGTGGCAAACCACTTGCACGCCACACTCGGGGGGTGGCACACCACTCGTACTCCACTCTCGCGGGGTGGCAAACCACTCGCACTCCACTCTGGGAGGTGGCAAACCACTCGCACGCCACGCGGGGGGGTGGCAAACAACTCGCACCCCACTATCAGGGGTGGCAAACCAATAGCACCCCACTCTCAAGGTGTAGGAAACCACTTGCACGCCACTTTGGGGGGTGGCAAACCACTCCCATGCCACTCTCAGAGGGTGGCAAACCACTCGCACGCCACTCTTGGGGGGTGACAAACAACTCTCACCCCACTTTCAGGGGTGGCAAACCCATAGCAAACCACTTTCACGCCACTTTGGGGGGTGGCAAACCATTCCCACGCCACTCTCAGGGGGTGGCTAATCACTCACACGCCACTGTCGGGGGTGGAAAACCACTGGCACGCCACTCGCAGGGGGTGGCAAACCACTTGCACGCCACTCTCGAGGGTGGCAAACCTCTCGCACGCCACACTCGAGGGGTGAAAAACCACTCGCACTCCACTCTGGGGGGTGGCAAACCACTCGCACGCCATGCGGGGGGGTGACAAACAACTCGCACCCCACTTTCGGGGATGGCAAACCAATAGCACGCCACTCTCAAGGTATGGCACGCCGCTTGCACTTGCACTCCGCTATGGGGGGTGGCAAACCACTCCCACGCCACTCTCTGGGTGTGGCAAACCACTCGCATGCCACTCTCGGGGGGAGGAAAACCAGTCGCACACCACTCCGGATGGTGGGAAACAACTCTTATGCCACTCGGAGGGGTGGTAAAAGCACTCGCACCCCACTTCTGGGAGTGGCAAACCATTCGCACACCACTCGTAGGGGGTGGCCGACCACTCGCACACCACCTTGGGGGCTAACAAACCACTTGCACACCACTCTCGAGGGGTGGCAAACCACTCGCACAAGACTTGGGTGGGTGGCAAACCATTCGCACGCCACTCTCGGGGGGTAGCAAACCACTCACACGACACTCTCGGGGGGTGGCTAACCACTCGCACGCCACTCTCGGGGGGTGGCAAACCATTCGCACGACATTTTGGTGGCAAACCACTCGAACGCCACTCTCGGGGGGTGGCAAACCATTCGCACGACACTTTGGTGGCAAACCATTCGCACGCCACTCTGAGGGGTTGCAAACAACTTGCACGCCACCCTCGGGGGGTGGCTAGCCACTCGCACGCCACTCGGGGGGGTTGCAAACCACTCCCAAGCCACTCTGGTGGGGGGAAAACTATTTGCACGCCACTCTCGGGGGGTGGCAAACCACTCACACGCCACTCTCGGGGGTGGCAAACCATTCGCACGCAATTCTCGGGGGGTGGCAATCCACACGCACGCCAACCATTTGCATGCCACTCTCAGTGGGTGCCAAACAGCTCGATGGTCACGTCGGGGGGTGGCAAACAACTCGCACTCCACTTCAGGGGCTGGCAAACCAATTGCACGTCACACTAGGGGGTGGCAAATCACTCGGACGTCACACTGCAGGGCTGGCAAACCACACGCATGCCACATGCAAGGGTGGAAGACCATTCGAACGCCACTCTCAGGGGGTGGCAAACCACTTGCTTGCCACTCTTGGGGGTGTCGAACCACTCGCACGCCACTCTCGCGAGGTGGCAAACCACTCGCACGCCACTGTTGGGGGTGGCAAACCACTCGCATAGCACACTCAGGCGTGGCAAACCACCCACACTCCATTTTCGGGGGTGGCAAACCACTTGTACGCCACTCTGGTGGGTGAGAAACCACTCGCACGCCACTCTTGGAGAGATGGCAAACCACTCGCACACCACTCAGGGGGTGGCAAACCACTCACACTCCGTTCTTGGGGATGGCAAACCACTCGCAAGCCACTATGGGGGAGTGGCAAATCACTCGCACGCCACTCTGGGGGGTGGCAAACCACTCGCACACCACTCAGGGGTGTAGCAAACCATTCGCACACCAACTCGGGGGGTCGCAAACCATTCGCACGCCACCTGGTTTGGTGGCAAACCACTCGTAGGCCACGCTGGGGGGTGGCAAACCACTCTCACGCCACCTTCGGGCGGTGGCGAACCACTCCCATGCTGGATCCCCCCTAACTTGCTGAATTCTCCCCAACTTGCTCAATCATCCCTCGCTTTCTTAATCGGCCCTACCTTGCTAAAGCACCCCTTCCTTGCTAAATCATCTCTACCTTGCTTCATCACCCCTACCTTGCTGAATTCCCACCCTTTTGCCGAATTCCCTCTACCTTGCTTGATGACCCCTATCTTGATTAATCATCCCTACGTTGCTGAATCCCCACCACCTTGCTGAATCATTCCTAATTACGTCTACCTTGCTGAATTCCCACTACCTTTCTGTAACCCCCCTACCTTGTATATGCACTCCTACCTTGCTTAGTCTCCCATACCTTGATAAAAAACCCCGACCTAGCATTAATCACCCATACCTTGCTGATTTCCCGCCCACATTGCTGAATCCCAACAACCTTCCTTAATCACCCCTACATTGCTGAATTCTGAATATCTTGCTGAATCATCCCTCCCTTTCTTCATCACCCCTACCTTGCCTAATCACCCCTACCTTGCTTAATCACCCCTACCTTGCTTCATCACCCCGACCTTGCTGAATCCCCACCCTTTTGCTGATTTCCCTCTACCTTGCTAAATCACCCCTGTCTTGATTAATCATCCGTACAATTTTTCATCATCCCTACCTTGCTGAATCCCCACCACCTTGCTGAATCATTCCTACCTCGCTTAATTACGCCTACCTTGCTGAATACCCATTACCTTGCTGTATTCCCTCTACCTTGGATAAGGACTCCTACCTTGCTAAGTCTCCCATACCTTGATTAAAAACCCTACCTAGCATTAATCAGTCCCATGACTAAACACTTGAGCGTTGCCCAACAAAACCTCAACTTTTCATTTTGCTTTTCAGATACAAAGCAGCTTCTAAGCCCTTGTTTTGCATGAACAATTAGTGCATGGGCTCAAGATAATCGTGGCTTGTGCTCAGATCCAAAACCTAAGTGTGCAAAAAGTAATGGTATTGTATGTGTTCCTTTTTCCAGTACTTGAGCATTTTCCTACGACACCTCAACTTGGTCATCTTGCTATTGAGCGTGCTCAAACATCTTGCTTTTTGCATGCATGGTTAGTGTATGGGCTCAAGAGCATGCTGGCCTGTGCTCGGATGCAAAACCCAGGTGTGTGGGAAGTTATGGTATAGTATCTCAAGCGTTTTCGCATGTCCAAGTTCTTGAGTGGTACTTCACCCAACAACAACCTGATTTTTCATTTAGGATCTTGTTCACTAAAACTCTTTCCCTCTGCATACATAGCTAGTGTATGGACTCAAGAGCATCATGGCTTGTGCTCAGATCCAAAATCCAAGTGGTTGGGAAGTTCTAGTATGTCAACTATTGTCCCATGACTAAACACTTGAGCATTGCCCAAAAAAACCTCATCCTTTCATTTTTGTTTTTCAGCTACAAAGCAATTTCTAAGCCCTTGTTTTGCATGAACAGTTAGTGCATGAGCTCAAGATAATCGTGGCTTGTGCTCATATCCAAAACCTAAGTGTGCAAAAAGTAATGGTATTGTATGTGTTCCTTTTTCCAGTACTTGAGCATTTTCCTACAAGACAGTACCTTGGTTATCTTGCTATTGAGCGTGCTCAAACATCTTGCTTTTTGCATGCATGGTTAGTGTATGGGCTAAAGAGCATGCTGGCCTGTGCTCGGATGCAAAACCCAGGTGTGTGGGAAGTTATGGTATCTCAAGCGTTTTCGCATGTCCAAGTTCTTGAGTGGTACCCCACCAAACAACAACCTGTTTTTTCATTTAGGATCTTATTCACGAAAACTCCTTCCCTTTGCATACATAGCTAGTGTATGGCCTCAAGAGCATCATGGCTTGTGCTCAGATCCAAAATCCAAGTGGTTGGAAAGTTATAGTATGTCAACTATTGTCCCATGACTAAACACTTGAGCATTGCCACCCCCCGAGAATGGCGTGCAAGTGGCTTGCCACCCACCGAGAGTGGCGGGCGATGGCTTTGCCACCCCCCAGAATGATGTGCTTGTGGTTTGCCACCCCTCGAGAGTGGCCTGCGAGTGGCTTGCAACCCCCCAAAGTGGAGTGCGAGTGGTTTGCCACCCCTGGAGAGTGGAGTGCGAGTGGTTTGCCACCACCCAGAGTGGCCTGCGAGTGGTTTACAACCCCCCAAGAGTGGCGTGGAAGCGATTTGCCACCCATCAGAGTGGCAGGCGAGTGGTTTTCTACCCTCCGAAGTGGAGTGCGAGTGGTTTGCTACCCCTCGAAGTCGCGTGCGAGTGGTTTGCCACCCATTGAGAGTGGCATACGAATGGCTTGCCACCCCCCTGAGTGGCTAAGGAGAGGTTTGCCACCCCCCCGAGTGGAGTGCAAGTGGTTTGCCACCCCCTAGGAGTGGCGTGTGAGTAATTTGCCACCCCTCGAGAGTGGCGTGCAAATGGTTTGCCACCCTGCGAGAGTGGAGTGCGAGTGATTTGCTATACCCTAGCGTGGCGTGCAAATGGTTTGCCACCCCCCAAGTGTGGCATGCAAGTGGTTTGCCACCCCCCACTGTGGCGTGCGAGTGGTTTGCCACCCCTCGAGAGTGGAGTGCGAGTGTTTTGCCACCCCCAAGAGTGGCGTGCAAGTGGTTTGCCACCCCCTGAGAGTGGCGTGCAAATGGATGGCCACCCCCCGAGAGTGGCGTGCGAATGGTTTGCCCCCCCCGCTAGAGCGGCTTGGGAGTGGTTTGCCACCCACCCACCCGAGTGGCATGCGAGTGGTTTGGCACCTCCCGAGAGTGGTGTGCGAGTTGCTTGCCACCCCCCAGAGTGACGTGCGTGTGGGCTGCCACACCCTGAGAGTGGCGTGCGAATGGTTTGGCACCCCCCGAGAGTGGAGTGCGAGTGGTTTGCCACCCCCTAGAGTGGAGGGCGAGTGGTTTGCCACCCCTCGAGTGTGGCGGGTGAGAGGTTTGCCATCCCCCTGAGAAAGGAGTGCGAGTGGTTTTCCACCCCCCAAGAATGGCGTACGAGTGGATTGCCACCCCACAAGGTGGTAGGCGAATGGTTTTCCACCCCCCGAGAGTGGCGTGCGAGTGGTTTGCCACCCCACCAGAGTGGCATGCGAGTGGTTTGCCACCCCGCAAAGGGGAGTGTGAGTTGTTTGCCACCCCCCGAAGCGGCGTGCGAGTGGTTTGGCACCCACTGAGAGTGGCATGCGAATCGTTTGCGAACCCCCTTAGTGGCTTGGGAGTGGTTTGCTACCCCCCCGAGTGGCGTGAAAGTGGTTTGCCACCCCCCGAGAGTGGCGTGCGTATGGTTTGCCACCCCCCAAGGTGGCGTGCGTCTGGATTGCCACCCCCCCGAGAATCGCGTAGGAATGGTTTGCCACCCTTCGAGAGTGGATTGCGAGTGGTTTGCCACCCCTTGAGTGTGGCGTGCGAGAGGTTTGCCACCCCCAAAGCGTGACGTGCGAGTGGTTTGCCAACCCCCTAGAGTTGCGTACGAGTGGTTTGCCACCCCCCAGAATGTAGTGTGAGTTGCTTGCCACCCCTCGAGTGTGGCGTGCGTGAGGTTTGCTTTCCCCCGAGAGTGGCGTGCGAGTGGTTTGCCACCCCCTGAGAATGGCGTGCGAGTATTTTGCCACCCCCCAGAGTGACGTGCGTGTGGGTTGCCACCCCCTGAGAGTGGCGTACGAATGGTTTGCCACCCCCTTGAGTGGCATGCGAGTGGATAGCCACCCCCCGAAGTGGAGTGCGAGTTGTTTGCCACCCTCTGAAGTGGCGTGCAAGTGGTTTGCTACCCCCCTAAGTGGCTTTGGAGTGGGTTGCCACACTCCGTGTGGCGCGCGAGTGGTTTGCCACCCCCTCGAGTGGCCTGCGAGTTGTTTGCCACCGCGTAGGAGTGGCGTGCGAGTGATTTGCCACCCCCCAGTATGACGTGCGAGTGGTTTGCCACGCCTCGAGAGTGGCGTGTGAATGGTTTGCCACCCCGCAGGAGTGGAGTGCGAATGGTTTGCCACCCCGCGAGAGTGGAGTGCGAGTAATTTGCCACCCCCCTGAGTGGTGTGCGAGTGGTTTGCCACCCCCCCGAGTGGCGTGCGAGTGGTTTTCCACCCCCCAAGAGTGGCGTGGGAGTGGTTTGCCACCCCCCATGAGTGGCGTGCGAGTGGTTTGCCACCCCCCGAGAGTGGCGTGGGAATGGTTTGCCCCCCCACAGAGTGGCTTGGGAGTGGTTTGCCACCCCCCCTAGTGGTGTGCGAGTGGTTTGCCAGCAAGGTGGTGGGGATTCAGCAAGGTAGGGATGATTATGAATTGTAGGGATGATTAATCAAGATAGGGGTCATCAAGCAAGGTAGAGGGAATTCAGCAAGGTAGGGGTGATGAAGCAAGGTAGAGATGATTTAGCAAGGTAGGGGTGATTAAAAGAGGTAGGCGATATTCAGCAAGATAGGGGGGATTCAGCAGTGTAGCGGATCCTCTGTAAGTTAGGGATGATGAATCAAGGTAGGGGTGTTTAAACCAGGAAGAGGAAATTCAGCATGAGGGTGGGAATTCAGAAAGGTAGGGAAGATTTAGGAAGGTAGGAAGGATTTAGCAAGGTAGGGGTGATTAAGAATGGGAGGGATGATTCAGCAAGAAAGGGACAATTCTGCAAGTTGGGGATGATTAATCTAGGTAGGGAGAATTCAGCAAGGTAGGGGTGATAAAGGAAGCGGGGATTCAACAAGATGGGGAGAATTCACCAAGGTTGTGGGGATTTTGCTAGGTAGGGTTGATTCAACATGGAAGGGGGGATTCAGCATGGTAGAGGGGATTTGAGAACGGTAGGGGTGATTACGCAAGGCAGGGGTGATCAATGAAGGTAGGGGTGATTTAGCAAGGTAGGGGTGATTTTACAAGGTAGGGGTGATTAAGCAAGGTAGTGGAAATTCAGCAAGGTAGGGGAGATTCAATGAGATAGGGAAAATTCATCAAGGTAGGGGTGATTAAGAAAGGGAGGGATGATTAAGAAAGGGAGGGATGATTCAGCAAGATAGGGAGAATTCAGCAAGGCAGGGGGGACTCATCAATGTAGGGTTGATTCAACAAGGAAGGGGGGGATTCAGCAAGGTAGGAGGGATTCAGCAAGATACGGGTGATTATGCAAGGTAGGGGTGACTAAGCAAGGTAATGGAAATTCAGCAAGGTATGGGGGATTGAGCAAGAGAGGGGGAATTCAGAAAGGTAGGGGTGATTAATGCTAGGAAGGGGTTATTAAACAAGGTATGGGAGACTAAGCAAGATAGGATTTCTTCAACAGGGTAAGGGGAATTCAGTAAAGTAGTGGGAATTCAGCAAGGTAGGCGTACACAAGCAAGGTAGGGATGTTTCTGCAAGGTAGGGGGGATTCAGCAACGTAGGGATGATTAAGCTCATACGGATGAGTTATCAAGGTAGGGGTGATCAAGAAATCTAGAGGGAATACAGCAATGGAACAAAAGTACAGCAACGTAGGGGTGACTAAACAAGGTAGTGGGAATTCAGCAAGATAGGGGTGATTAAGCAATGAAGGGGTGATGAAGCAAGGTAGAGGGAATTCAGCAAAGGGGTGGAAATTTTGCAAGGTAGGGGTGATTAAGCAAGGTAGGGGTGATTATGCAAGGAAGGGATGATTCAGCAAGGTAGGGATGATTAGGCGAGGTAGGGATGATTCAGCAAGATATGGAGAATTCAGCAAGGTACGGTTGATTCAACAAGGAAGGGGGGATTCGGCAAGGTATGGTTGATTAAGCAAGGTAGGGGTGATTAATAAGAGAAGGGGTTATTATGCAAGGTAGGGGTGATTAATAAGAGAAGGGGTTATTATGCAAGGTAGGGGTGCTTAAGCAAGGAAGGGGGAATTTAGCAAGCTAGTGTTAATTAAGCAAGGTAGGGGTGATTCAGCAAGATATGGGGATTTTTGCAGATTTTGGGTGATTAAGCAATGTAGGGGTGACTAATCAAGATAGGGGTCATTAAGCAAGGTAGGGATTTTTGATAAAGGTGGAGGTGATTAATCAAGGAGAAGGGAATTCAGCAAGGGGGTAAATCAGCAATGTATAGGTGATTAAGCAAGGTAGGGGTGATTAATCAAGGTATGGGAGACCAAGCAAGGTAGGAATGCATATCCAAGGTAGGGGGAATACAGCAAGGTAGAGGGAATTCAGCAAAAGGGTGGGAATTCAGCAAGGTAGGGGTGATGACGCAAGGTAGAGATGATTTAGCAAGGTAGGGGTGATTTAGCAAGGTAGGGCTGATAAAGAAAGCGAGGGATGATTGAGCAAGATGGCGAGAATTCAGCAAGGTAGGGGTGATTAGGGGAGTTAGCGGGGATTCAGCATAATAGGGAGAATTCAGCAAGTTAGGGGGGATTCAGCATAGGAGTGGTTCGCCACCGCCCGAAGGTGGCGTGAGAGTGGTTTGCCACCCCCCAGAGTTGCCTGCGAGTGGTTTGCCACCAACCCAATTGGCGTGCGAATGGTTAAGGACCCCCGGAGTTGGTGTGCGAATGGTTTGCCACACCCCTGAGTGGTGTGCGAGTGGTTTGCCAACCCCCAGAGTGGCGTGCGAGTGGTTTGCCACTCCCCAATAGTGGCTTGCGAGTGGTTTGCCAACCCCAAGAATGGAGTGTGAGTGGTTTGCCACCCCCTGAGTGGTGTGCGAGTGGTTTGCCATCTCTCCAAGAGTGGCGTGCGAGTAGTTTGTCACCCACCAGAGTGGCGTACAAGTGGTTTGCCACCCCTGAGAGTGCCATGCAAGTGGTTTGCCACCCCCAACAGTGGCATGCGAGTGGTTTGCCACCCCCCGAGAGTGGCGTGCGAGTGGTTTGCCACCCCCTACAGTGGCGTGCGAGTGGTTTGCCACCTCCCGACAGGGGTGCTAATGGTTTCCGACCCCTGCAAGTGGCGTGCACGTGGTTTGTTTCCCCCCTGCGCGGCGTACGAGTGGTTTGTCACCACCCAAAGTGGCGTGCGATTGGTTTGCTACCCCCTAGCGTGGCGTGCGAGTGGTTTGCCAATCCTAGAGAGTAGCATGCAAGTCATTTGCCACCCACCGAGAGTGGCGTGCGAGTGGTTTGCCACCCTTCAAGAGTGGCGTGCGAGTGTCTTGCCACCCCTCAAGGTGCCATGCGAGAGGTTTGCCACCCCCCGAGACTTGCGTGGGAGTGGAAATCCGCCCCTGAGAGTAGGGTGCGAATTGTTTGCCACCCACCCGAGTGGCGTGCGAGTGGTTTGCCACCCCCCCGACAGTGGCGTGCATGTGGTTTGCCACCCCTCGAGAGTGGCATGCGAGTGGTTTGCAACCTCCCCAAGTGGCGTGTGAGTGGTTTGCCACACCCCAAGAGTGGCGTGCGAGTTTTTCGCCACCCCCAAGAGTGGCAAGCCAGTGGTTTGCCACCCCCTGAGAGTGGCGTGCGAATGGTCTTCCACCCTTGCATGTGGCATGCGTGTGGTTTTCCAGCCCCGCAAATGGCGTGCGAATGGCTTTCCACCTCCGTAAGTGGTGTGCTAGTGGTTTGCCACTCCCCAGAATGGGGTGCGATTGGTGTGTCACCCCCCAGGGTGCCGTGCGAGTGGATTGCCACCCCCCCATAGTGGCTAGCGAGTAGATTGCCACTGCCTAGTGTGGTGTGCGAGTGGTTTTTCACCCCCCAAAAGTGGCGTTTGAGTCGTTTGCCACTTCTTGAGAGAGGCATGCGAGTTGTTTGCCACCCCCTATAGTGGCGTATGATTGCTTTGCGACCCCCCCCTGAGTGGCGTGCAAGAGGTTTGCCACCCCCAAGAGTGGCGCGCGAGTGGTTTGCCACCCGCCAAGAGAGGCGTGCGGGTGGTTTGCCACCCCCCAGAGTGGCATGCAAGTGGTTCGCCACTCCCGAGTGTGGCGTGCGCATAAATTGCCACCCCTCAAAGTGGCGTGCGAGAGGTTTGCCACCCCCCGACAGTGCCGAGGAGTGGTTTGCCATCTCCCGAGACTTGCATGCGAGTGGTTTGCAACCCCCCCAGAGTGGCGTGCGAGTGGTTTGCCACCCCCCAGAATTTAGTGCGAGTGGTTTGCCACCCCTCGAGTGTGGCGTGCGAGAGGTTTGCCTTCCCCCGAGAGTGGCGTGCGAGTGGTTTGCCATCCCCTGAAGTGGAGTGCGAGTTGTTTGCCAACCCCGGAAGTGGCCTGCGTGCTGTTTGGCACCCACTGAGAGTTGCATGCAAATGGTTGGCGTGCGAGTGGATTGCCACACCCCGAGAATAGCGTGCGAATGGTTCGCCACCCCCCGAGAATCGAGTGTGAGTGGTTTACCACCCCTCGAGTGTGGCGTGCGAGTGGTTTGCTACCGCTTCGAGTGGCATGCGAGTGGATTGCCACCCCCCGTAGTGGAGTGCGAGTTGTTTGCCACCCCCTGAAATGGCGTGCGAGTGGTTTGCCACCCACTAAGAGGGGCATGCGAATGGTTTGCCACCGCCCTAAACGGCTTTAGAGTGGTTTGCCACCCCCCGTGTTGCGTGCGAGTGGTTTGCCACCCCTCGAGAGTGGCGTATGAGTGGTTTGCCACCCCCCCAGAGTGGCGTTCGATTGGTTCCCCCCCCCCCCTAGAGTGGCTTGGGAGTGGTTTGCCACCCCCTCGAGTGGCATGCGAGTGCTTTGCCACCCCCCGAGACTGGCGTGCAAGTTGTTTCCCACCCCTCAGAGTGACATGCGTGTGGGTTGCCACACCCTGAGAGTGGCGTGCGAATGGTTTGCCACCCCCTTGAGTGGCATGCGAGTGGATTGCCACCCCCCGAAGTGGAGTGCGAGTGGTTTGCCACATCCCGTTTTGCGTGCGAGTGGTTTGCCACCTCCCAAGAGTGGCGTGCGAGTGGTTTGCCACCCCCTCGAGTGGCCTGCGAGTTGTTTGCCACCCCCTAGGAGTGGCGTGCGAGTGATTTGCCACCCCCCAGTGTGACGTGGGAGTGGTTTGCCACCCCTCGAGAGTGGCGTGCAATTGGTTTGCCATCCCGCGGGAGTGGAGTGCGAGTGGTTTGCCACCTCCCAGAGTGGCGTGCGAGTGGTTTGCCACCCCCCCGAGTGGCGTGCGAGTGGTTTGCCTCCCCGTGGGAGTCGCGTGCAAGTGATTTGCCACCCCCCAGTGTGACGTGCGAGTGGTTTGCCACCCGTAAAGAGTGGCGTGCTAATGGTTTGCCACACCGCGAGAGTGGAGTGCGAGTGGTTTGCCACCCCCTGTGTGTGGCGTGCGAGAGGTTTGCCACCCCGCAAGAGTGGCGTGCGAGTGGTTTGCCACCCTCCGGGGATGGCGTACGAGTGGTTTGCCACCCCCCAAAGTGGCGTGCGGGTAGTTTGCCACCTCCCCAGAGTGGCGTGCGAGTGGTTTGCCACCCCCCAGAGTGGAGTGTGAGTGGTTTACCACCCCTCGAGTGTGGCGTGCGAGAGGTTTGCCTTCCCCCGAGAGTGGCGTTTGAGTGGTTTGGCACCCTCCAGAGTGGCGTGCGAGTGGTTTGCCATCCCCAAAAGTGGGGTGCAAGTTGTTTGTCACACTGCCGTGCGGCGTGCGAGTGGTTTGCCACCCCCTAGTGTGACGTGCGAGTGGTTTGCCACCCCCCAAGAGTGGCGTGCAAGTGGTTTGCCAGACCCTAGGGTGGCGTGTGAGTGGTTTGCCACCCACCCAGAGTGGCGTATGAGTGGTTTGCCACCCCCCGAGAGTGGCGTGGGAATGGTTTGCCCCCCCCCCCAGAGTGGCTTGGGAGTGGGCTGCCACCCCCCCTAGTGGCGTGCGAGTAGTTTGCCACCCCCTGAGAGTGGTGTGCAAGTTGTTTGCGACCCCCCTCAGTGACGTGCGTGTAGGTTGCCACTCTCCGAGAGTGGCGTGCGAATGGTTTGGCATCCCTCAGAGAATTTTGGGGTGATTAATCAAGGTAGGGTGATTCAGCAAGGAAGGGGAGATTAAGAGAGGTAGGCGAGATTCAGCAAGATAGGGGGGATTCAGCAGTGTAGCGGTTCCTCTGTAAGTTAGGGATGATGAATCAAGGTAGGGGTGTTTAAACCAGGAAGAGGGAATTCAGCATGAGGGTGGGAATTCAGAAAGGTAGGGAAGATTTAGCAAGGTAGGAGTGATTTAGCAAGGTAGGGGTGATTAAGCAAGGTAGGGCTGATTAAGAATGGGAGGGATGATTCAGCAAGAAAGGGACAATTCTGCAAGTTGGGGATGATTAATCAAGGTAGGGAGAATTCAGCAAGGTAGGGGCGATAAAGGAAGCGGGGATTCAGCAAGATGGGGAGAATTCACCAAGGTTGTGGGGATTTTGCAAGGTAGGGTTGATTCAACATGGAAGGGGGGATTCAGCATGGTAGAGGGGATTTGAGAACGGTAGGGGTGATGACGCAAGGCAGGGGTGATTAATGAAGGTAGGGGTGATTTAGCAAGGTAGGGGTGATTTTGCAAGGTAGGGGTGATTAAGCAAGGTAGTGGAAATTCAGCAAGGTAGGGGAGATTCAATGAGATAGGGAAAATTCATCAAGGTAGGGGTGATTAAGAAAGGGAGGGATGATTAAGAAAGGGAGGGATGATTCAGCAAGATAGGGAGAATTCAGCAAGGCAGGGGGGACTCAGCAATGTAGGGTTGATTCAACAAGGAAGGGGGGGATTCAGCAAGGTAGGAGGGATTCAGCAAGATACGGGTGATTATGCAAGGTAGGGGTGACTAAGCAAGGTAATGGAAATTCAGCAAGGTATGGGGGATTGAGCAAGAGAGGGGGAATTCAGAAAGGTAGGGGTGATTAATGCTAGGAAGGGGTTATTAAACAAGGTATGGGAGACTAAGCAAGATAGGATTTCTTCAACAGGGTAAGGGGAATTCAGTAAAGTAGTGGGAATTCAGCAAGGTAGGCGTACACAAGCAAGGTAGGGATGTTTCTGCAAGGTAGGTGGGATTCAGCAACGTAGGGATGATTAAGATCATACGAATGATTTATCAAGGTAGGGGTGATCAAGAAATCTAGAGGGAATACAGCAATGGAACAAAAGTACAGCAAAGTAGGGGTGACTAAACAAGGTAGTGGGAATTCAGCAAGATAGGGGTGATTAAGCAGTGAAGGGGTGATGAAGCAAGGTAGAGAGAATTCAGCAAAGGGGTGGAAATTTTACAAGGTAGGGGTGATTAAGCAAGGTAGGGGTGATTATGCAAGGAAGGGGTGATTCAGCAAGGTAGGGATGATTAGGCAAGGTAGGGATGATTCAGCAAGATATGGAGAATTCAGCAAGGTACGGTTGATTCAACAAGGAAGGGGGGATTCAGCAAGGTATGGTTGATTAAGCAAGGTAGGGGTGATTAATAAGAGAAGGGGTTATTATGCAAGGTAGGGGTGCTTAAGCAAGGAAGGGGGAGTTCAGCAAGCTAGTGTTGATTAAGCAAGGTAGGTGTCATTAAGCAAGGTAGGGATTTTTTATAAAGGTGGAGGTCATTAATCAAGGAGAAGGGAATTCAGCAATGTATAGGTGATTCAGCAAGGTAGGGGTGATTAAACAAGGTATGGGAGACTAAGCAAGGTAGGAGTGCTTATACAAGGTAGGGGGAATACAGCAAGGTAGTGGGAATTCAGCAAGGTAGGCGTAATAAAGCAAGGTAGGAATGATTCAGCAAGGTGGTGGGGATTCAGCAAGGTAGGGATGATTAAGAATTGTAGGGATGATTAATCAAGATAGGGGTCATTATGCAAGGTAGAGGGAATTCAGCAAAAGCGTGGGAATTCAGCACGGTAGGGGTGATGAAGCAAGGTAGAGATGATTTAGCAAGGTAGGGGTGATTTAGCAAGGTAGGGCTGATTAAGGGTTTGCGAGTGGTTTGCCACTCCCCCAGAGTGGCGTGCGAGTGGTTTGCCACTCCCCCATAGTGGCTTGCGAGTGGTTTGCCAACCCCAAGAACGGAGTGTGAGTGGTTTGCATCCCCCTGAATAGTGTGCGAGTGGTTTGCCATCTCTTCAAGAAAGTCGTGCGAATAGTTTGTCACCCACCAGAGTGGTGTACAAGTGGTTTGCCACTCCGCGGAGTGGCGTGCAAGTGGTTTTCCACCCCTCGAGAGTGGCGTGCGAGTGGTCTTCCACTCCCCCATAGTGGCTTTCGAGTGGTTTCCCACCCCGAGAATAGAGTGTGAGTTGTTTGCCACCCCCGAGAATGGAGTGTGGGTGGTTTGCCACCACTGAGAGTGCCGTGCGAGTGGTTTGCCACCCCCTACACTGGCGTGAGAGTGGTTTGCCACCTCCTGAGAGGGGTGCAAATGGTTTGCCACACCCTCAAGTGGCGTGCAGGTGGTTTGTTTCCCCCCCGCGTAGCGTACGAGTGGTTTGTCACCACCCAAAGTGGCGTGCGATTGGGTTGCTACCCCCTGAAGTGGCGTGAGAGTGGTTTGCCAATCCTAGAGAGTAGCATGCAAGTCATTTGCCACACACCGAGAGTGGCGTGCGAGTGGTTTGCCACCCCTCAAGAGTGGCGTGCGAGTGTTTTGCCACCGCTCAAGGTGTCGTGCGAGAGGATTGCCACCCCCCGAGACTTGCGTGCGAGTGGTTATCCGCCCGTGAGAGTAGCGTGCGAGTGGTTCGCCACCCCCAAGAGTGGCAAGCCAGTTGTTTGCCACCCCCTGAGAGTGGCGTGCGAATGGTCTTCCACCCTTGCATGTGGCGTGCGTGTGGTTTGCCAGCCCGGCAAGTGGCGTGCGAATGGCTTTCCACCTTCGTAAGTTGCGTGCTAGTGGTTTGCCACCCCCCACAATGGGGTGCGATTGGTTTGTCACCCCCCAGAGTGCCGTGCGAGTGGATTGCCACCCTTCCATAGCGGCTTGCGAGTAGATTGCCACCCACTAGAGTGGTGTGCAAGTGGTTTTCCACCCCTCGAAAGTGGCGTTTGAGTGGTTTGCCACCCCTTACAGTGGCGTGTGATTGCTTTGCCACCCCCCCAGAGTTGCGTGCAAGAGGTTTGCCACCCCCAAGAGTGGCGCGCGAGTGGTTTGCCACCGCCCCTGATGGCGTGCGAGTGGTTTGCCAACCCCCAAGAGAGGCGTGCGGGTGGTTTGCCACCCCCCAGAGTGGTTCGCCACCCCCGAGGGTAGCGTGCGCGTGGTTTGCCACCCCTCGAGGATGGCGTGTCAGTGGTATACCTCCCCCTAAGTGTGGCAAGCACGTGGATTGCCAAACCCTCGAAGTGGCGTGCGAGAGGTTTGCCACCCCCTGACAGTGACGAGGAGTGGTTTGCCACCTCCCGAGACTTGCATGCGAGTGGTTTGCCACTCCCTCGAGTGGCGTGCGATTGGTTTGCCACCCCCCCAGAGTGGCATGCGAGTGGTTTGCCACCCTACGAGAGTGGCGTTCAAGTGGTTTGCCACCCCCCCAGTGTGGCGTGCGAGTGGTATGCCACCCCCGAGAGTGGTGTGCAAGTGGTTTTCAACCCCCCACCGAGTAGCGTGCGATTGGTTTGCCACCACTCGAGAGTGGTGTGTGAGTGGTTTGTCACACCCTTAGAGCGGCGCGCCAGTGGTTTGCCACCCCCTAAGAGTGGCGTGCGAGTGCTTTTCCACCCCCGCAAGTGGTGCATGAGTGGTTTACCAGACCCGCATGTGGCGTACGAATGGTTTGCCACCCCCTAGAATGGCGTGCAGTTGGTTTGCAACCCCCTAGAGGGGCGTGGGAGTGGTTTGCCACCCCCCAAAAGCGGCGTGTGAGTGGTTTGTCACTCCCTCGAGTGGCGTGCGATTGGTTTGCCACCCGCCGAGCCTGCGAGTTATTTTCCACTCCCCCATAGTGGCTTGGAAGTGGTTTGCCACCCCCTAGAGTGGCGTGCGAGTGGTTTGCCACCCCGTGATAGTGGCGTGCGAGTAGTTTGCCACCCCTTGAGAGTCATGCGAGTGGTTCGCCCCCCGACTAGGGAAGCGAATGAGTGGTTTGCCACCCCCTAGAGTGGCATGCGATTGGTTTTCCACCCCCCCAGAGTGGCGTGCGAGTGGTTTTCCATCCCCTGTGAGAGGCGTGTATATGGTGTGCCACCCCCGCAAGTGGCATCCGAATGGTTTGCCACCCCCGAGAGTGGCGTGAACGTGGTTTACCATCCCTCGAGAGTGGAGTGCATGTGGTTAGCCGCCCCCCGAAAGTGGGGTGCGAGTTGTTTGCCACCCACTGAGACTAGCATGTGAATGGTTTGCCAACCCCAAAGTGGATTGGGAGTTGTTTGCCACCCCCCCGAGTGGCGTGCGAGTGGTTTGCCACCCCCGAGAGTGGCGTGCGAGTGGTTTGCCACCCCCAAAAGTGGCGTGCAAGTGGTTTGCCACTCCTCGAGAGTGGCGTGCGTTGGGTTTGCCACCTCCCTGAGTGCCGTGAGAGTGTTTTGCCACCCCTCGAGAGTGGCGTGCGAGTGGTTTTTGCCACCCCACAATGTGGCGTGCGAGTGGTTTGCCACTCCTCGGGAGTGGAGTGCGAATGGTTTGCCACCACCCAAGAGTGGCGTGCGAGTGGTTTGCCACCCACTGAGAGTGGCATGCGAATGGCTTGCCACCCCCCTGAGTGGCTTGGGAGTGGTTTGCCACCCCCCTGAGTGGCGTCCGAGTGGTTTGCCACCCTCTACGAGTGGCGTGCGAGTAATTTGCCACCCCTCGAGAGTGGCGTGCGAATGGTTTGCCACCCCACGAGAGTGGAGTGCGAGTGATTTGCCACCCCCTAGAGTGGCGTGCAAATGGTTTGCCACCCCCCAAGAGTGGCATGGGAGTGGTTTGCCAGCCCCCACTCTGATGTGCGAGTGGTTTGCCACCCCTCGAGAGTGGAGTGCGAGTGTTTTGCCACCCCCAAGAGTGGCGTGCGTGTGGTTTGCCACCCCCCAAGACTGGAGTGCGAATGGTTCGCCAACCCCCAGAGTGGCGTGCGAATGGTTTGCCCCCCCCCGAGAGTGGCTTGGGAGTGGTTTACCACCCACTGAATGGCGTGCGAGGGGTTTGCCACCCCCCGAAAGTGGCGTGCGTATGGTTTGCCACCCCCCAAGGTGGCGTGCGTGTGGATTGCCACCCCCCGAAATAGTGTGCGAATGGTTTGCCACCCCCCGAGAGTGGAGTGCAAGTGCTTTGCCACCCCTCGTGTGTGGCGTGCGAAAGGTTTGCCACCCCCAAGAGTGGTGTCCGAGTGGTTTGCCGCCCCCCGAGAGTGGCGTACGAGTGGTTTGCCACCCCCCAAAGTGGCGTGCGGGTGGTTTGCCACCCCCCCTGAGTGGCGTGCGTGTGGTTTGCCACCCCCCAGAGTGGAGTTCGAATGGTTTACCACCCCTGGAGTGTGAGTGGTTTACCACCCCTGGAGTGTGGCATGCGAGAGGTTTGCCTTCCCCCGAGAGTGGCGTGCGAGTGGTTTGCCACCCCCAAGAATGGCGTGCGAGTGGTTTGGCACCCTCCAGAGTGGCGTGCGAGTGGTTTGCCACCCCCCAAGAGAGGCGTGCGAGTGGTTTGCCACCCCCCGAGAGTGGCGTATGAGTGGTTTGCCACCCACACAGAGTGGCGTTCGAATGGTTTGCCCCCCCCTCAGAGTGGCTTGGGAGTGGTTTGCCACCCCCCCGAGTGGCGTGCGAGTGCTTTGCCACCCCCCGAGACTGGCGTGCCAGTTGTTTGCCACCCCCCAGAGTGACGTGCGTGTGGGTTGCCACCCCCCGAGAGTGGCGTGCGAATGGTTTGCCACCCCCTTGAGTGGCATGTGAGTGGAATGCCACCCCCCGAAGTGGAGTGCGAGTTGTTTGCCACCCCCCGAAGTGGCGTGCGAGTGGTTTGCCTTCGCCCTAAGTGGCTTTGGAGTAGGTTGCCACCCACCATGTGGCGTGCGAATGGTTTGCCACCACCCAAGAGTGGCGTGCGAGTGGTTTGCCACCCCCTCGAGTGGCCTGCGAGTTGTTTGCCACCCCCTAGGAGTGGCGTGTGAGTGATTTGCCACCCCCCTGTGTGACATGGGAGTGGTTTGCCACCCCTTGGGAGTGGCGTGCGAATGGTTTGCCACCCTTCGGGAGTGGAGTACAAGTGGCTTGCCACCCCTAGGAGTGGCGTGCGAGTGGTTTGCCACCCCCCAAGAGTGGCGTGCGAGTGGCTTCTTCGTGAAAATGGTGAAAATAGTAACGCTACTTCGTGTAGTGTTACATTTCACTTGGTGTAGCCCTTTGGAGGGTTTGTTTCGAGACTCTTCATGGTTGGGGACCCTGTGGTGGTGTACCACCAACCTGGACCTCGGCTCTTCGGTATATGTAGAGGCTGGGAACCATCTCCATCTCGAACTCTTCTTGCTAAGTTTGTACTCCTAAGACTATAGTGGCTACTGTACCTCCTGCCAGTCAAACGGCCATAGCGTCGTCAAATCTTCATGTACTTTTATGATTCAACTTGCTGCTGATAGACGACACCAATGCGCTCCAGATCCCATTTACAGATCACCGTTAAAAGAACACATCAAATCAGCATCATCATTTGAAGCTGTCTAACGGAATTCTGACCGTGCACAATTTCTCTCATCTTAGGCACATCTGAGCCTATTGTGATTATAACAGTCTAACCTCCGACTATCACTCGGTCTAAACTCCCACAACCACCCGGTCTAAACTTCCACCATCACCCGGTCTAAACTCCCACCACAACCCAGTCGAAGCTCCCACTACCACCTCGTCTAAGTTCCACCACCACCTGGTTTAAACTCCCAGCATGATTCGGTCACAACTCCTACCACCACCCGGTCTCAATTCCCACCACCACTTGGTCTGAAATCCCACCACCACCTGGTCTAGTCTCCCACCACCATCCGTCTATACTCCCCCCACCATCCGGTCTAAACTCCCACTACCACCCAGTCTAAACTACAACCACCACCAGGTTAAACCTCCCACCACCAACCCTTCTAAGCTCCCTCCACCAACCGGTCTAAACTCCCAACACCACCCGGTCTAAACTCTGACCACCATTCGGTCTAAACTACAACCACCACCCAGTCTAGACTCCCACCACCACCCGGTCCAAACTTCCACCACCACCTATCTAAACTCCCACTACCACCCGGTCTAAAATCCCACCACCACCCGGTCTAAACTCCCACAACCATCCGTTCTAAACTCCCACCACCATCCAGTCTAAACTCCCACCACCACCCGGTCTAAACTCCCACCACCACCGGGTCTAAATTCCCACCACCATCAAATCCAAAGTCCCACCATATCCTTCTAAACTCCCACCACCAACCGATCTAAACTCCCACAGCCAATCGGTCTAAACTCCCACAACCACCCGAACTAAACACCAACCACCACCTGGTCTAAACTCCCACCATCATCCGGTCTAAACTCCCACCACCAACAGGTCTAAACTCCCACCAGCACCTGATCCAAGCTCCCACCATGATACGGTCTAAACTCCCACCACCAACCGGTCTAAACTCCCATAACCACCCAGTCTAAACAACCTCACCATCCTGTCTAAACTCCAACCACCACCTGGACTAAACTCCCTCCATCAACTGGTCTAGACTTCCATCACCACCCAGTCTAAACTCGCACCACCACCCGATCGAAACTCCCACCAGCACCCGATCCAAACTCCCACCATCATCTGGTCTAAACTCCCACTATCAACTGGTCTAAGTTCCCACAACCATGTGGTCTAAACCCCCACCACCAACAGGTCTAAACTCCCACCACCACCCGGTCTAAACTCTCACCACCAACTGGTCTAAACTCCAACCAGCACCCAGTCAAAACTCGCTCCACCAACCGGTCTAAACTCCCACCACCACCCAATCTAAACTCCCACCACCTCCCGGTCTAAACTTCCACCACCACCCGATCGAAACTCCCACCATCATCCGGTCTAAACTCCCACCACCAACCGGTCAAAACTCCCACCACCACCCGGTCTAAACTCCCACCACCACCCGGTCTAAACTCCCTTACCACCAGGTCTAAACTCCAACCACCACCCGGTCTAAACTCCCTCCACCAACTGGTCGAAACTCCCACCACCACCCAGTCTAAACTCGCACCACCACACGGTCTAAACTCCCACCAGCACCCGATCCAAACTCCCAACATCATCCGGTCTAAACTCCCAATACCACACGGTCTAAACTCCCACCACTGATAGGTTTAAACTCCCACCACCACCCGGTCAAAACCCCCACCACCAACCGGTCTAAAATGCCACCACCACCCAGTCAAAACTCCCACCACCAACCAGTCTAAATGACAAACACCACCCAGTCTAAACTCCCCCACCACCCAATCTAAACTCCCACCAGCACCCAACCCAAACTCCCACCATCATCCGGTCTAAAATCCCAACACCCACCGGTCTAAACTCCAAACACCACGCGGTCTAAACTCCCACCACCGACAGGTCTAAACTCCCACCACCACCCGGTCTAAACTCTCACCACCATTTGTTCTAAACTCCTACCACCACCCGGTCTAAACTCCCACCACCTACCGGTCTAAACGATGACCACCACCCGGTCTAAACTCGCACCACCACCCGGTCGAAACTCCCGCCAGCACCCGATCCAAACTCCCACCATCATACGATCTAAACTCCCACCACCAACCGGTCTACACTCCCAACACCACGCGGTCAAAACTCCCACCACCGACAGGTTTAAAACTCCCACCACAACCCGGTCTAAACTCCCACCACCACCTAGTCTAAACTCCCACCACCAACCGGTCTAAACGACAACCACCACCCAGTCTAAACTCCCACCACCACCCGGTCTTAACTCGCACCAGCACCCAATCTAAACTCCCACCATCATCCAGTCTAAACTCCCACCACGAACCAGTCTAAACTCCCACCACCACCCGGTCTAAACTCCCACCACCAACCGGTCTAAACTCCCAACACAACCCGGTCTAAACTCTAACCACCAACCGGTCTAAACGACCACCACCACCTGGTCTAAACTCCAACCACCACCCAGTCTTAACGACCACCATCACCTCGTGTCAACTCCCTCACCACCCGGTCTAAAATCCAACCACCACCCGGTCTTAAGTCCCTCCACCAACCAGTCTCAACTCCCACCACCACCCGGTCTAAACTCCCATCACCAACCGGTCTAAACGACCACCACCACCCGGTCTAAACTCGCACCACCACCCGGTGGAAACTCCCACCAGCACCCAATCCAAGCTCCCACCATCATCCGGTCTAAACTCCCACCACCAACCGGTCTAAACGCTCAGCACCATGCGATCTAAACTCCCACCACCGACAGGTCTGAAATACCACCATCACCCGGTCTAAACTCCCACCACCACCCGGTCTAAACTCCTACCACCAACCGGTCTAATTGACCACCACCACTCGGTCTAAACTCCCACCACCACCCTGTCTAAACTCCCACCAGCACCCGATCCAAACTCCCACCATCATCCGGTCTGAAATCCCACCAAAACCCGGTCTAAACTCCCTCATCACCCAGCCTAAAATCCAACCACCACCCGGTCTAAACTCCCTCCACCAACCGGTCTAAACTCCCACCAGCACCCAGTCTAAACTCCCACCACCACCCGGTCAAAAATCCCACCTGCACCCAATCCAAACTCCCACCATCATCTGGTCTAAACTCCCACCACCAACTGGTCTAAACTCCCACCACCACCTGGTCTAAACTCCCTCACCACACGGACTAAACTCCCACCACCAACCGGTCTAAACTCCCTCCACCAACCGGTCTAAAATTCCACCAGCACCCGATCCAAACTCCCACCATCATCCGGTCTAAACTCCAACCACCAACCGATTTAAACTCCCACCGCCACCCGGTCTATACTCCCACCACCAACAGGTCTAAACTGCCACCACCATCAGGTCTAAACTCCCACCACCAACCGGTCTAAACTCCCACCACCACCTGGTCTAAACTCCCACCACCACCCAGTCGAAACTCCCTCACCACTTAGTCTAAACTCCAACCACCACCCGGTCTAAGCTTCAACCACTACCCAGTCTACACTCCCTCCAACAACCGGTCTAAACTCGCACCACCACCGGGTCTAAACTCCCACCAGCACCCAATCCACACTCCCACCATCATCCCGTCTAAACTCCCACCACCAACTGGTCTAACCTCTGACCACAACCCGGTCTAAACTACCACTACAACCCGGTCTAAACTTCCTCACCATCCGGTTTAAAATCCAACCACCACCTGGTCTAAACTCCCTCCACCAACCGGTCTAAACTCCCACCACCACCCGGTCTAAACTCCCACCACCACCCAGTCTAAACTCCCACCACCAACCGGTCTAAACGACAACCACCACCCAGTCTAAACTCCCACCACCAACCAGTCGAAACTCCCACCACCACCCGGTCTAAACTCCCACCACCAAAAGGTTTAAACGACGACCAATTCCCAATATAAACTCCCACGACCATCCGGTCTAAACTCCCGCCACCACCCTGTCTAAACAAAAGCCACCACACAGTTTAACCTCCTACCAACAAGCAGTCTAAACTCCCTCCACCAACCGGTCTAAACTCCAACCACCACCCAAACTAAACTCCCTCCATCATCCAGTCTAAACTCGCACCACCACCTGGTCTAAACTCCCACCATCATCCAGTCTAAGATCCCACCACCATCCGGTCTAAACTCCCACCACCATCCGGTCTAAACTCCCACCATCACTCGGTCTAAACTCTCACCACCACTGGGTCTAAACTCCTACAACCATACGGTCTAAATTCACACAACCAACCCGTCTAAACTCCCACGACCACATGGTCTAAACTCCCACCACCAATGGGAAAATGCTCCCACCATCACCCTGGCTAAACTCCCAGCACAACTCGGTCTCAACTCCTTCCACCACCCGGTCTAAATCCCCATACACTAACCGGTGGAATAGCGCACCGGTCGAAAAGGGCACCGGTCTAAAAGGGCACCGGTCGAAAAGGGCACCAGTTGAAAAGGGCACCGGTCGAAAAGGGCACCAGTAAAAAAGCGCACCGGTGGAAAAGCACACCGGTGGGAAAGCGCACCGGTGGAATAGCGCACCGGTCGAAAAGGGCACCGGTCGAAAAGGGCACCAGTCAAAAAGGGCACCGGTCGAAAAGGGCACCGGTCGAAAAGGGCACGGGTCGAAAAGGGCCCCGGTCGAAAAGGGCACCAGTCGAAAAGTGCACCGGTCGAAAAGTGCACCGGTCGAAATGGGCACCGGTTGAAAAGCGCACCAGTCGAACAGCGCACCGGTCAAAAAGGGCACCGGTCGAACAGGGCGCCGGTTGAAAAGGATTTGGTGAGGGAGTTTAAACCGGGTTTTGGTGGGAGTTTAGACCGGTTGGTGGTGGGAGTTTAGATCGGTTCGTAGTGGGAGTTTAGACCGGATGATGGTGGGAGTTTGGATCGGGTACTGGTGCGAGTTTAGATCGGGTGGTGGTGGGAGTTTTGACCGGGTGGTGGAGGGAATTTAGACCACGCGGTGGTGGGAATTTAGACCGGGTGGTGGAAGGAGTTGAGACCGAGTCGTGCTGGGAGTTTAGATAGGGTGATGGTGGGAGCATTTTCCTGTTGGTGGTGGGAGTCTAGACCTTGTGCTGTTGGGAGTTTAGACCGGGTGGTGGTGGGAGTTTAGACCAGGTGGTCGTGGGAATTTAGACAGGTTGGTTGTGTGAATTTAGACCGTATGGTTGTGGGAGTTTAGACCCAGTGGTGGTGAGAGTTTAGACCGGGTGATGGTGGGAGTTTAGACCGGATGGTGGTGGGAGTTTAGACCGGATGGTGGTGGGAGCTTAGACTGGATGATGGTTGGGGTTTAGACAAGATGGTGGAGGGAGCCTAGTTTGGGTGGTGGTTGGAGTTTAGACCGGTTGGTGGAGGGATTTTAGACTGCTTGTTGGTAGGAGGTTAAATTGTATGGTGGCTTTTGTTTAGACTGGGTGGTGGCGGGAGTTTAGACTGGATGGTCGTGGGAGTTTATGTTGGGTATTTGTCGTCGTTTAAACCTTTTGGTGGTGGGAGTTTAAACCGGGTGGTGGTGGGAGTTTCGACCGGTTGGTGGTGGGAGTTTAGACCAGGTGGTGGTCGTCGTTTAGACCGGTTAATGGTGGGAGTTTAGAGCGGGTGGTGGTGGGAGTTTAGACCAGTTGGTGGTGGGAGTTTAGACCGGGTGGTGGTGGGAGTTTGGACCGGTTGGTGGAGGCAGTTTAGACCAGGTGGTGGTTGGATTTTAGACTGGATGGTGAGAAAGTTTAGACCGTGTTGTAGTGGTAGTTTAGACCGGGTTGTGGTCGGAGGTTAGACCGGTTGGTGGTGGACGTTTAGACCGAATGATGGTGGGAGTTTGGATTGGGTGCTGGTGGGAGTTTAGACCGGGTGGTGGTGCGAGTTTAGACTGGGTGGTGGTTGTCGTTTAGACCGGTTGGTGGTGGGAGTTTAGACCAGGTGGTGGTGGGAGTTTAGACCGGTTGGTGGTGGGAGTTTAGACCGGGTGGTGGTGGGAGTTTAAGCCTGTCGGTGGTGGGAGTTTAGACCGTGTGGTGTTGGGAGTATAGACCGGTTGGTGGTGGGAGTTTAGACCATATGATGGTGGGAGTTTGGATCGGGTGCTGGTGGGAGTTTCGACCAGGTGGTGGTACGAGTTTAGACCGGGTGGTGGTTGTCGTTTAGACTGGTAGGTGGTGGGAGTTTAGACCGGGTGGTGGTAGGAGTTTAGACCAAATGGTGGTGGGAGTTTAGACCGGGTGGTGGTGGGAGTTTAGACCTGTCGGTGGTGGGAGTTTAGACCGGTGGGTGTTGGGAGTTTAGACCGGATGATGGTGGGAGTTTGGGTCGGGTGCTGGGTGGGAGTTTAGATTGGGTGGTGGGGTGAGTCTAGACTGGGTGGTGTTTGTCATTTAGACTGGTTGGTGGTGGGAGTTTTGACTGGGTGGTGGTGGCATTTTAGACCGGTTGGTGGTGGGGGTTTTGACCGGGTGGTGGTGGGAGTTTAAACCTATCAGTGGTGGGAGTTTAGACCGCGTGGTATTGGGAGTTTAGACCGGATGATGGTGGGAGATTAGATCGGGTGCTGGTGGGAGTTTAGACCGTGTGGTAGTGCGAGTTTAGACTGGGTGGTGGTGGGAGTTTCGACCAGTTGGTGGAGGGAGTTTAGACCGGGTGGTGGTTGGAGTTTAGACCTGGTGGTAAGGGAGTTTAGACTGGGTGGTGGTGGGAGTTTAGAACGGGTGGTGGTGGGAGTTTTGACCGGTTGGTGGTGGGAGTCTAGACCGGATGATGGTGGGAGTCTAGACCGAATGGTGGTCAGAGTTTAGACCGGGTGGTGTTCGGAGTTTAGAATGGTTGGTGGAGGGAGTTTAGAAGGGTTGGTGGTGGGAGGTTTAACTTGGTGGTGGTTGTAGTTTAGACTGGGTGGTAGTGGGAGTTTAGACTGGATGGTGGGGGGGTATAGACGGATGGTGGTGGGAGACTAGACCAGGTGGTGGTGGGATTTCAGACCGAGTGGTGGTGGGAAGTGAGACCGGGTGGTGGTAGGAGTTGAGACTGAATCGTGCTGGGAGTTTAAACCAGGTGGTGGTGGGAGCTTAGACTAGGTGGTAGTGGGAGCTTAGACTGGGTTGTGGTGGGAGTTTAGACCGGGTGATGGTTAAAGTTTAGACCAGGTGGTTGTGGGAGTTTAGACCGAGTGATAGTCGGAGGTTAGACCAGGTGGTGGTGGGAGTTTAGACCGGGTGGTTGTGGCAGTTTAGACCAGTTGGTGGAGGGAGTTTAGACTGGGTGGTGGTGGGAGTTTAGACCAGATGGTGGTGGGAGTGTAGACTAGATGGTGGTGCAATTTTAGACCGATTAGTGGTGCGAGTTTGGACTGGGTGGTGGTTTGAGTTAAGAGTGGTTGGTGGTGGGAGTATAGACAAGTGGTGGTGGGATTTTAAACCGGGTAGTTGTGGGATTTCAGATCAGGTGGTGGTGGGAATTTTGAGTGGGTGGTGGTAGGAGATGAGACGAGTCGAGCGGGAGGTGGTCTAAACCCTAAACCGGATGGTTGTGGGAGTTTAGGCCGGATGGTGGTGGCAGTTTAGACCGGGTGGTGGTGGGAGTTTAGACCGGGTGGTGGTGGGAGTTTAGACCGCATGGTCGTGGGCTTTTAGACCGGGTGGTCGTGGGAGTCTAGACCGGGTGGCAGTGGGAGTTTAGACTCGATGGTGTTGGGAGTGTAGACCAGATGGTGGTTGGAGTTTAGACAGAGCAATGGTGGAAGTTTAGACAGGGTGTTGCTGGGATTTTAGATTGGATGGTGGTGGGAGTTTAGACTGGGTGGTGGTGTGATTTTAGACTGGATGGAGTTGGGAGTTTAGACTGGGTGGTGGTGCGAGTTAAGACCGGGTGGTGGTGGGAGTTTAGACCGGCTGGTGGTGGGAGTTTAGACTGGGTGGTGGTGTGAGAGTATAGACTGGTGATGGTGGGAGTGTAGACTGGGTGGTGGTGGTATTTTAGACCACGTGGTGGTGGGAATTTAGACCGAGTGGTGGTAGGAGTTGAGACTGAGTCGTGCTGGGAGTTTGGCAAACCACTCGCACGCCACCATTGGGGTGTGGCAAACCAATCGCACGCCACGCGGGGGGATGACAAACCACTCGCACCCCACTTGTGGGAGTGGCATGCCACTCTCAGGGGGTGGCTGACCGCTCGCACACCACTCTGGGGGAGGAATACCACTCGCACACCACTTTCAGAGGGTGGAAAACCACTCCCAAGCCACTCTGGGCGGGGGGCAAACCATTCGCACGCCACTCTCACAGGGTGGCAAACCACTCACACACCACTCTCGGGGTGGCAAACCTCTCGCACGCCACTCAGGCGGGTGGCAAACCACTCGAACGCTACTCTTAGGGGTGGCAAACCATTCGCGCCACATTCGTAACAAACCACTCGCACTCCATTGGGGGTGGCAACCACTCACATGCCACTGACCACTCA
>BQMB01001899.1:0-27008 GCA_027943415.1 Closterium sp. NIES-67
CTTTGGTCCATCCCCTCGTGTAACCTCCGTTGACTCGCGTACTCGTTACGATCTTCCTCGAGTGTGTGTTACACTTCAGAAACGCTTAAGTCCTTGAGATATTTCCAACACTCCCCTTCGTTTCTGGAGTGCTGACGTGTTCAGATCCGGTGACGTTTGTCTGCCCGGTCAGCAGCATGCAGTAATCGAACTTTGCTTCGCCAGTTTCTTCGTCAGGTAGTCTGCGGCCATTTCTGTCGTAGGGCAGTAACTGAGTTGAAGTCTCCCCTTCGCGATTTCATCCTTGACGAAGAAGTACCGCAGGGCGATGTGCTTGGTTCGGTTGGCGAAGCCGTCCTTGTTCGCGATTTTGATCGCAGATTGGTTGTCGCAGAGGAGTGAGAAGACGGGCAGGGTCGCAATCTTCGCTTCCTCGAGCAACTCTCGTAGGTAGAGTCCTTCCTTGGTCGCAGTACAGAGGGCGATATATTCTGCTTCAGCCGAAGATAGTGCGATTAGTTCCTGCTTGCTCGACTGCCAGGAGATAGTCCCGATAGGTTCTAGTCGGTAGATGTAGCCCGTTCTCGATCGTCGATTTTCCCTGTCTCCCGCGTGGTCGGCGTCGACGTATCCGAGTAGTTGTACGGACGGTGTTGTTACTTTGCTGTAGGTAAGTCCGGTCGTCGGCGTGAGACGAAGTAGAGTAGTGCCCGATTAGTTCCTCGAGATCTTCTTGTTCCGGCTGCTTCAGATGCGTCGCCAGTTGGCTCGCGCTGTAGGATAGGTCGGTCGGCAGGTTACTGCTGCGAATAGTAGGCAGCCGAGCTTCTGCTGATACTCCTGGATTTGCTTCGCGGGGAGTTTTGCGGAGGTGTCGTTGTTGTTCCCGTAGCGGTAGGGAGTCGGACTGTAGTCGGTGTTAGTCCGAATTTCTTCGCGACAACGCCTGCGTACTTTCCAGCGTGTAGGTAGAACGCCGAGTTGTCTTCGACGACGTTCAGTCCCAGGTACTGGGTCACGTGTCGGACACCGTGAGTGTCAAGTCCCTTTCAGCTCCCCTTCGAACCAGGTGGCGATGTCGGTAGTGGAGCCGATGTAGAGCAGGTCGTCGACGTAGACGATGAGTAGGATAATCTCTTCCTTCTGTAGTCGGTACATGCCTTGGTCGTGCGGCAGCTGTAGGAATCCGATTTGACGAGGCGACCGTGAAGATGCTGCTGCCAGAGCCGCGGGGCTTGCTTGATCCCGTAAAGGGATTTTATCAGCTGGCATACTTTTGTGGGGTCGTCGATGAATCCGTGGGGCTGCTCGACGAAGATCTCGGCGTCCACAGGTGCGTACAGGAAAGCATTTGCGACGTCGATTTGGCGCAGTGGTAGTTTCTTCGTGGCCGCGACGACGAGTAGGATGCGCAAGGAGGTGTGACGGGAGACTGGGGCGAATTTTCTGTGTAGTCGGTTCCGTATCGTTGATCGAAGCCTCGTACGACCCATCGAGCTTTGAATCGTTCGATGGAGCCGTCCGCATTGGTCTTGATGCGGTACACCCATTTCCCGAGAGGACGTTCTTCCCGTTGATGTTCGTTGCAGGTACCAGCTTCCATGTATTTCGGTCTTGCAGAGCTTTAGTTCCTTTTCCATCCCTCCTTCCATTTCGCCTTATGTTCCCCCCCAGAGCCTGCGACAGAGTCGTGGCTCGCGCGGAGATGGCGGCGGGGATGCTGGACGGAGACCCATAAGCCGAGGATCTGCAGTCCCGTGGGTGTGTGTCGAGGGGAATTTTCATTCCCGGAATAGGCTGCTTCGTCACCATCTTCTGGATCAGGTAAGAAGTTTGGGCCGATGCGTTCTGAACATTCGTGTCGACCGGGTGGGTGTAACGTAACCTTGGTCAGCGAAGTGGTAAAAGGTGTCGAGGTTGTTGCTATCGAGAGGATTGTCTTCGTCGAGTGGAACAGGTACGGAACAGTAAGGGAGTGGTCCGGCAGCTTCCGAGGCTCCAGGTACGTCTTCTTCTGCTGCGTCAGCCTCGGCAGCACGGTCGGCGAAGGAGAAGGCCCGCGAACCGTCGGTGGGGTCGTCTGTGTTGGCAATGTTGTCCAGGTAATGCTGCAGCGTCAGTCGTCGTAGAAGATAACATCACGTGATGCCACGGTATTTTTGTCTTGTATGTCGAGGATTTTCCATGCTTGAAAATGTTTGCGATGCCGAGGTGTAGTCCCCACGTGCTCGTTGAGTGAAGCGTCCTGCTCGGCTGTGTGGGGTCTGTACTGTACCATGCAGCCGAAAACCGAAGTAATTTTGTGCTGCCCCTTTTTCGTGTCCACAGCAGGTGCGGTGATGCGTTGTTGGGAAGCGATGACGAGGACAAATTGTGCAGGTGGACTGCATGGTCATCGCGTCTGGCCACAGTGTGTTGGGCAGTCTCATCCCCAGGAGCAGCTTCGCATCGTCGTCTGCAAGGTCCGGTTCATTCTTCTGCGACCCCCTGCTGCTGGTGAGCGTAGGGCAGAGACACCAGGCGTCTGATTCCTCTTTCCGCCAAGAGGTCCTGAAGCGTTGTGACTGGTATTCCAGTGCGCCGTCTGACTGGAAGCTCTTGAGCTTGTTCCTGATTCTCGTTCAGCGATGGGAGCCATGTCGTGAAGGCTTCGAAGGCTTGATCTCGCGTCTTGAGGTTGTAGTGCCAAACATATCTTGTTGCTGCATCGATGAACGTGATGACATAGTTGAAGTCGGCTTCAGTGTCGTCTCGAGGCATGTTTAAGATGTCGCTGTAAACTTTTTCCATCGGTGCGTATGCAGGTGCGCTTGGATTGTGATGTGATGGAAAAGGTTGGTGGGGAAGATCTGCTTCGGGGCACGTGAAGCACCGTGCGCGAGGTCGTCGAAGTTCTTGGCCGCTTGTTGTAAGGAGAGCGTTTCGTTCTAACACTTCGGCTTGGATGGTTTGTAGTACCGTGCTGTTTGCAGGATGCCCAAGGCGTTGGTGCCAGATGTCGTCGGAGCGCGATGGCCGGGCGAGCGTTGGTACATGTCGGTGTTGGAGAAGAACGCGACGACCGTGGCGGGACTTCGGCAGACTTCTCGTGTGATGGGCATAAGTTGATCTGCTTCGGTTGGCGGTCCTCGGATCGCTGGTGGTGGTACTCGGCTGGGTCCTGCTGCTGCTACTGCAGGTGATGGTTGGGAAGGGACGCTTGCTGGTACTTGTCTTTCTTGTCTGATGACTGCTAACGCTCGTGTTCTCTCTGCTGCAGGTATGGTGTTGGAGTACCAGAATCCATCTGGGGTGAAGTCGGGGTCAAGATCCGGCGGGTGCGTCCAGGCGCGAACGACACGATGCCATCGCTGTCGGCAGTACCGCGGTCGGGGACGAAGTCCAACACGAAGACACCGGACTTCAGGAGAGCACGACCGATGAAGAGGCCGCCCTTCCCGTGGTAAAGGCGAAACTCGTTGGAGTCCGAGTCGCACTCCAGGTGAATCCCTTTTGCCATTAGCTGGCTGACGCTTAGCAGATTGTATCCCAAGTTGTCGACGATTAGAACCTTGTTGAGTTGCAGGATGACATTTGTGTTAGAAACAGAAAAGGTTCAGTTTATTGATGAAGCAAAGGCATTACATAGGAAGAGAGGGATGAGCTAGGAAGGGAAGGTTGGAAGGGAAAGGGGGGTTAGGACCAATCACAAGGGAGGGAGGATCCTTCCAAATGTGGTTGACCACCAGTTGGAGGTGGTCCAAGTGTGGTGTACCACCAGTGGTTTAGCCAACCCACTTGTGGTGCCCTCACAATTGTGGTCCTTGTGTTTGGGGGCTCCAACCACAATTGGGTTGGATTGACACCCCAACACAGGTGTACACCCAACTAGGGATGTAAACACAATATACACAACTAGCATAGCATGGTATATTCTAACAATTTGTTTCCATGGACTGTAACTGAACCACTCCTTGTCTGTTTGTTTTCAGGTTCTCGTTGTTGGCGACGGTGATTATGACGTCGCGGTTGAGGTGTCGCTCTCGTTGCACGAAGCGTCCGGAAGAACACATGTGTTGACCGCAACAGCTATCCAAGAACCAGGTGTTTCGTCCGGTGGGTTCGGCGTTGGCGACTGCAGCGTATGTCGGGTTGACCTGAAGTCCTTGTGAGCAAGGCGGCGGTAGTTCTTCTTCATCAGGAGCGTAAGTTGGCGGTGATCCGGGTGCGCAGTTGTCAATGTGTACCATGCAGTTAATGATGTTTGGTGTATTTTGTGCAGATGTGGGAGAGCGCCTCGGCGGACTTTCTTGAGTGGAAGCGACTTGTGGGTCTACTGGGCGATAAGCTCGGGGACGTGTACAGTTGACTTTGGAGTCTCCGGATGTTTGGCAGTTGTGGCAGAACGGTGGTACAATGGTGAGTCCTCTGTTGTCGCGTTGATCTTGCCTGCCGCGTCGGTTGTAGTTGTTGTCGTGTCTTCGTTGAGTGTAGAAGACTAATGGTTGTTGTTTCCTTGGTTGTCTTTCTTCAAACAGGTCCATGTCCTGTTGTTCAGCATGGAGCTCGGCGCAGAGGTGCATCTCCGAGATTCGTCCGTGGGCGCGAAGGAGGGAGCGGGTGGTTCGCCATTCTGGCCCGAGCCGAGCGAGGACAAGCGTCACAAAGCTTTCTTTAGTGATTTTCCTCCGCACCGAAGCAGGCGGTCGCGGAGTGTTTGGCATCGACTCATATACTGCATCGCCTTTCCCCGGTCTTCATCTGTATTGTTGTCAGCTACTGCATGAGTCTGCTTTGTGTCACGCTGTCGTTTGCTTGATAGAGACACTTGAGGTGATGCCATGCGAGTTCCGCGGAGTTTCCGTAGCTCCGATACGTTCTGATGCTCTGTTGTTCTTGTGGTGACAGGTTCCGCAGGAGAACTGTATACGCCAGCAGCGACTGATACGTGAAAATTTCTTGCTCTTTTCCAGTGCCGTTGCTTGGGAATGGCAGGGACCCGTTGAAGTATCCAAGAGATGCGCAGCCTCCATCAGCAGCTCGAATTCAAAGCTCCAGGTAAAGAAGTCGTGTCCGTTGAACGGTGAGGATGTCTGCAGTTTGATCACGTGTGAAAACTGCGCCTGGAGACTAAGTATCTCGTTTGGTGTTTGTTGTGAAGCAGCTGCTGTTGGTTGGGCACGGGGCGGCATGAACTCGAACGTCTCCGGTGAAGAGTGATAAGGCGCAAAGGTAGGCACTTGATTATGTCGCCCGAACGATGAGTTGTCGAGACTCATCGGCGCTAATCCCATGTTTCCTCCGTTGCTCTGTGTTGAGTGCGCAGGTGTCCTTGTCTGCTGCTGCTGGTCGAAGTGCGGCATGAAGCTGAAGAACCTTTCCATAAGGTTCGGATCCATGCTTGAAGAGGGTGATGGGGTCACCATTTTCGGTGCTCTTCCTGTTGTTTCTTGAGCAGCGCCGGTCTCGGTTTGCAGTCCTGAAGTGTGCAATCCAGAGTTGCCGGGTTGAGTGTCTTGGGCGCTGGGTGAGCCCGTATAGATTTTCTTGCCCTTGCTGTCCATAACTTGTAATCAATGAAGTCGTTGGTGTGCAGATTGTGGATAGAGCGTAGTTGCTGGGAGTTTGGTCTCTGACCAGCTCTCATACCATATTGGGCTAAGAAAAGCCCTTAGGATCTTTCCAGAGACTAGGTCCCAGTTGAAGAATGAGACTGGAATAGTGCAGCGGAAGTTGAGTAGTTGAACCCTTGTACTAGTATATGAGAACAAGTGATTGATTAAAGTGAACAAGCATACAGCAATATATAGAAAGTAGAAAACAAGCAGTTATAGAATACAGTTGAATGGCGGTTTATCGAGTCGCACAGCGACTCGATTGTCGCTTCGGTTACCATTCTTGCAGTTGTAACGGTCAGTCGCAACTGTTAGAATATACCATGCTATGCTAGTTGTGTATATTGTGTTTACATTCCTAGTTGGGTGTACACCTGTTGTTGGGGTGTCAATCCAACCCAATTGTGGTTGGAGCCCCCAAACACAAGGACCACAATTGTGGGGGCACCACAAGTGGGTTGGCTAAACCACTGGTGGTACACCACCTTGGACCACCTCCAACTGGTGGTCAACACATTTGGAAGGACCCTCCCTCCCTTGTAATTGGTCCTAACCCCCCTTTCCCTTTCCAACCTTCCCTTCCTAGCTCATCCCTCTCTTCCTAATGTAATGCCTTTGCTTCATCAATAAACTGAACCTTTCTGGTTTCTAACATGGTATAGAGCAATAATGGCTCACGCCAATTTTTAAATCCCGATCCTTCCCCACCTTCCGCCCCGTCCCCTTCCGACGTGCACCTCATTGTCGTCCCCTCCATCGCCGCTGCTAGACTCCTAGCCGCCGCCTCTCAACTAGTTTTCTGTTGGGTGGATTTTCAAAACCCCCAATGCGCCAACCGCTATAGCTCACTCGATAGTTGACAAAATTGAGTGATTCGACTTGCAAAAGAACGCTCTTGGTGTCAGCTACAACGTCGTAAAATTTCGGACTGTTTCATCGCTTGGATTGTAAGATATCGCTTTCCGAAGTTTGCAGACTTTCCTGGATGTGATCACGAAGTGCTACTGAAATTTCTACCAAGTCCTATTTTCATCAGCTAACTGCCATCTTTCCCCATCTTTTGCCTCCTCACCTGCACCTGCTCATCGCCGCCTTACCACTGCTACAGCCGTAGCAGTGGTAAGGTCCGGTTCATTCTTTCTGCGACCCCCTGTTGCTGGTGAGCGTAGGGTAGAGACACCAGGCGTCTGATTCCTCTTTCCGCCAAGGAGGTCCTGAATCGTTGTGACTGGTATTCCAGTGCGCCGTCGGATTGGAAACTCTTTAGCTTAGTTCCTGATTCTCGTTCAGCGATGGGGAGCCATGTCGTGAAGGCTTTGAAGGCTTGGTCTCGCGTTTTGAGGTTGTAGTGCCAAACATATCTTGTTGCTGCATCGATGAACATGATGACATAGTTGAAGTCGGCTTCAGTGTCGTCTCGAGGCATGTTTAAGATGTCGCTGTAAACTTTTTCCATCGGTGCGTATGCAGGTGCGCTCGGATTGTGATGCGATGTAAAAGGTTGGTGGGGAAGATCTGCTTCGGGGCACGTGAAGCATCGTGCGCGAGGTCGTCGTAGTTCTTGGCCACTTGTTGTAAGGAGAGCGTTTCGTTCTAACACTTCGGCTTGGATGGTTTGTAGTACCGTGCTGTTTGCAGGATGCCCAAGGCGTTGGTGCCAGATGTCGTCGGAAGCGCGATGGCCGCGCGAGCGTTGGTACATGTCGGTGTTGGAGAAGAACGCGACGACCGTGGCGGGACTTCGGCAGACTTCTCGTGTGATGGGGATAAGTTGATCTGCTTCGGTTGGCGGTCCTCGGATCGCCGGTCGTGGTATTCGGGCTGGGTCCTGCTGCTGCTACTGCAGGTGATGGTTGGGAGGGACGCTTGCTGGTACTTGTCTTTCTTGTCTGATGACTGCTAACGCTCGTGTTCTTTCTGCTGCAGGTATGGTGTTGGAGTACCAGAATCCATCTGGGGTGAAGTCGGGGTCAAGATCTGGCGGGTGCGTCGAGGCTGCGAACGACACGATGCCATCGCTGTCGGCAGTACCGCGGTCGGGGACGAAGTCCAACATGAAGACACCGGACTTCAGATGAGCACGACCGGTGAAGAGGCCGCCCTTCCCGTGGTAAAGGCGAAACTCGTTGAGTCCGAGTCGCACTCCAAGTGAATCCCTTTTGCCATTAGCTGGCTGACGCTTAGCAGATTGTATCCCAAGTTGTCGACGATTAGAACCTTGTTGAGTTGCAGGATGACATTTGTGTTAGAAACAGAAAAGGTTCAGTTTATTGATGAAGCAAAGGCATTACATAGGAAGAGAGGGATGAGCTAGGAAGGGAAGGTTGGAAGGGAAAGGGGGGTTAGGACCAATCACAAGGGAGGGAGGATCCTTCCAAATGTGGTTGACCACCAGTTGGAGGTGGTCCAAGTGTGGTGTACCACCAGTGGTTTAGCCAACCCACTTGTGGTGCCCTCACAATTGTGGTCCTTGTGTTTTGGGGGCTCCAACCACAATTGGGTTGGATTGACACCCAACACAGGTGTACACCCAACTAGGGATGTAAACACAATATACACAACTAGCATAGCATGGTATATTCTAACAATTTGTTTCCATGGACTGTAACTGAACCACTCCTTGTCTGTTTGTTTTCAGGTTCTCGTTGTTGGCGACGGTGATTATGACGTCGCGGTTGAGGTGTCGCTCTCGTTGCACGAAGCGTCCGGAAGAACACATGTGTTGACCGCAACAGCTATCCAAGAACCAGGTGTTTCGTCCGGTGGGTTCGGCGTTGGCGACTGCAGCGTATGTCGGGTTGACCTGAAGTCCTTGTGAGCAAGGCGGCGGTAGTTCTTCTTCATCAGGAGCGTAAGTTGGCGGTGATCCGGGTGCGCAGTTGTCAATGTGTACCATGCAGTTAATGATGTTTGGTGTATTTTGTGCAGATGTGGGAGAGCGCCTCGGCGGACTTTCTTGAGTGGAAGCGACTTGTGGGTCTACTGGGCGATAAGCTCGGGGACGTGTACAGTTGACTTTGGAGTCTCCGGATGTTTGGCAGTTGTGGCAGAACGGTGGTACAATGGTGAGTCCTCTGTTGTCGCGTTGATCTTGCCTGCCGCGTCGGTTGTAGTTGTTGTCGTGTCTTCGTTGAGTGTAGAAGACTAATGGTTGTTGTTTCCTTGGTTGTCTTTCTTCAAACAGGTCCATGTCCTGTTGTTCAGCATGGAGCTCGGCGCAGAGGTGCATCTCCGAGATTCGTCCGTGGGCGCGAAGGAGGGAGCGGGTGGTTCGCCATTCTGGCCCGAGCCGAGCGAGGACAAGCGTCACAAAGCTTTCTTTAGTGATTTTTCCTCCGCACCGAAGCAGGCGGTCGCGGAGTGTTTGGCATCGACTCATATACTGCATCGCCTTTCCCCGGTCTTCATCTGTATTGTTGTCAGCTACTGCATGAGTCTGCTTTGTGTCACGCTGTCGTTTGCTTGATAGAGACACTTGAGGTGATGCCATGCGAGTTCCGCGGAGTTTCCGTAGCTCCGATACGTTCTGATGCTCTGTTGTTCTTGTGGTGACAGGTTCCGCAGGAGAACTGTATACGCCAGCAGCGACTGATACGTGAAAATTTCTTGCTCTTTTCCAGTGCCGTTGCTTGGGAATGGCAGGGACCCGTTGAAGTATCCCAAGAGATGCGCAGCCTCCATCAGCAGCTCGAATTCAAAGCTCCAGGTAAAGAAGTCGTGTCCGTTGAACGGTGAGGATGTCTGCAGTTTGATCACGTGTGAAAACTGCGCCTGGAGACTAAGTATCTCGTTTGGTGTTTGTTGTGAAGCAGCTGCTGTTGGTTGGGCACGGGGCGGCATGAACTCGAACGTCTCCGGTGAAGAGTGATAAGGCGCAAAGGTAGGCACTTGATTATGTCGCCCGAACGATGAGTTGTCGAGACTCATCGGCGCTAATCCCATGTTTCCTCCGTTGCTCTGTGTTGAGTGCGCAGGTGTCCTTGTCTGCTGCTGCTGGTCGAAGTGCGGCATGAAGCTGAAGAACCTTTCCATAAGGTTCGGATCCATGCTTGAAGAGGGTGATGGGGTCACCATTTTCGGTGCTCTTCCTGTTGTTTCTTGAGCAGCGCCGGTCTCGGTTTGCAGTCCTGAAGTGTGCAATCCAGAGTTGCCGGGTTGAGTGTCTTGGGCGCTGGGTGAGCCCGTATAGATTTTCTTGCCCTTGCTGTCCATAACTTGTAATCAATGAAGTCGTTGGTGTGCAGATTGTGGATAGAGCGTAGTTGCTGGGAGTTTGGTCTCTGACCAGCTCTCATACCATATTGGGCTAAGAAAAGCCCTTAGGATCTTTCCAGAGACTAGGTCCCAGTTGAAGAATGAGACTGGAATAGTGCAGCGGAAGTTGAGTAGTTGAACCCTTGTACTAGTATATGAGAACAAGTGATTGATTAAAGTGAACAAGCATACAGCAATATATAGAAAGTAGAAAACAAGCAGTTATAGAATACAGTTGAATGGCGGTTTATCGAGTCGCACAGCGACTCGATTGTCGCTTCGGTTACCATTCTTGCAGTTGTAACGGTCAGTCGCAACTGTTAGAATATACCATGCTATGCTAGTTGTGTATATTGTGTTTACATTCCTAGTTGGGTGTACACCTGTGTTGGGGTGTCAATCCAACCCAATTGTGGTTGGAGCCCCCAAACACAAGGACCACAATTGTGGGGGCACCACAAGTGGGTTGGCTAAACCACTGGTGGTACACCACACTTGGACCACCTCCAACTGGTGGTCAACCACATTTGGAAGGACCCTCCCTCCCTTGTAATTGGTCCTAACCCCCCTTTCCCTTCCAACCTTCCCTTCCTAGCTCATCCCTCTCTTCCTATGTAATGCCTTTGCTTCATCAATAAACTGAACCTTTCTGTTTCTAACATGGTATAGAGCAATAATGGCTCACGCCAATTTTTAAATCCCGATCCTTCCCCACGCTTCCGCCCCGTCCCCTTCCGACGTGCACCTCATTGTCGTCCCCTCCATCGCCGCTGCTAGACTCCTAGCCGCCGCCTCTCAACTAGTTTTCTGTTGGGTGGATTTTCAAAAACCCCCAATGCGCCAAACGCTATAGCTCACTCGATAGTTGACAAAATTGAGTGATTCGACTTGCAAAAGAACGCTCTTGGTGTCAGCTACAACGTCGTAAAATTTCGGACTGTTTCATCGCTTGGATTGTAAGATATCGCTTTCCGAAGTTTGCAGACTTTCCTGGATGTGATCACGAAGTGCTACTGAAATTTCTACCAAGTCCTATTTTCATCAGCTAACTGCCATCTTTCCCCATCTTTTGCCTCCTCACCTGCACCTGCTCATCGCCGCCTTACCACTGCTACAGCCGTAGCAGTGGTAAGGTCCGGTTCATTCTTTCTGCGACCCCCTGTTGCTGGTGAGCGTAGGGTAGAGACACCAGGCGTCTGATTCCTCTTTCCGCCAAGGAGGTCCTGAATCGTTGTGACTGGTATTCCAGTGCGCCGTCGGATTGGAAACTCTTTAGCTTAGTTCCTGATTCTCGTTCAGCGATGGGGAGCCATGTCGTGAAGGCTTTGAAGGCTTGGTCTCGCGTTTTGAGGTTGTAGTGCCAAACATATCTTGTTGCTGCATCGATGAACATGATGACATAGTTGAAGTCGGCTTCAGTGTCGTCTCGAGGCATGTTTAAGATGTCGCTGTAAACTTTTTCCATCGGTGCGTATGCAGGTGCGCTCGGATTGTGATGCGATGTAAAAGGTTGGTGGGGAAGATCTGCTTCGGGGCACGTGAAGCATCGTGCGCGAGGTCGTCGTAGTTCTTGGCCACTTGTTGTAAGGAGAGCGTTTCGTTCTAACACTTCGGCTTGGATGGTTTGTAGTACCGTGCTGTTTGCAGGATGCCCAAGGCGTTGGTGCCAGATGTCGTCGGAAGCGCGATGGCCGCGCGAGCGTTGGTACATGTCGGTGTTGGAGAAGAACGCGACGACCGTGGCGGGACTTCGGCAGACTTCTCGTGTGATGGGGATAAGTTGATCTGCTTCGGTTGGCGGTCCTCGGATCGCCGGTCGTGGTATTCGGCTGGGTCCTGCTGCTGCTACTGCAGGTGATGGTTGGGAAGGGACGCTTGCTGGTACTTGTCTTTCTTGTCTGATGACTGCTAACGCTCGTGTTCTTTCTGCTGCAGGTATGGTGTTGGAGTACCAGAATCCATCTGGGGTGAAGTCGGGGTCAAGATCTGGCGGGTGCGTCGAGGCTGCGAACGACACGATGCCATCGCTGTCGGCAGTACCGCGGTCGGGGACGAAGTCCAACATGAAGACACCGGACTTCAGATGAGCACGACCGGTGAAGAGGCCGCCCTTCCCGTGGTAAAGGCGAAACTCGTTGAGTCCGAGTCGCACTCCAAGTGAATCCCTTTTGCCATTAGCTGGCTGACGCTTAGCAGATTGTATCCCAAGTTGTCGACGATTAGAACCTTGTTGAGTTGCAGGATGACATTTGTGTTAGAAACAGAAAAGGTTCAGTTTATTGATGAAGCAAAGGCATTACATAGGAAGAGAGGGATGAGCTAGGAAGGGAAGGTTGGAAGGGAAAGGGGGGTTAGGACCAATCACAAGGGAGGGAGGATCCTTCCAAATGTGGTTGACCACCAGTTGGAGGTGGTCCAAGTGTGGTGTACCACCAGTGGTTTAGCCAACCCACTTGTGGTGCCCTCACAATTGTGGTCCTTGTGTTTGGGGGCTCCAACCACAATTGGGTTGGATTGACACCCCAACACAGGTGTACACCCAACTAGGGATGTAAACACAATATACACAACTAGCATAGCATGGTATATTCTAACAATTTGTTTCCATGGACTGTAACTGAACCACTCCTTGTCTGTTTGTTTTCAGGTTCTCGTTGTTGGCGACGGTGATTATGACGTCGCGGTTGAGGTGTCGCTCTCGTTGCACGAAGCGTCCGGAAGAACACATGTGTTGACCGCAACAGCTATCCAAGAACCAGGTGTTTCGTCCGGTGGGTTCGGCGTTGGCGACTGCAGCGTATGTCGGGTTGACCTGAAGTCCTTGTGAGCAAGGCGGCGGTAGTTCTTCTTCATCAGGAGCGTAAGTTGGCGGTGATCCGGGTGCGCAGTTGTCAATGTGTACCATGCAGTTAATGATGTTTGGTGTATTTTGTGCAGATGTGGGAGAGCGCCTCGGCGGACTTTCTTGAGTGGAAGCGACTTGTGGGTCTACTGGGCGATAAGCTCGGGGACGTGTACAGTTGACTTTGGAGTGTCCGGATGTTTGGCAGTTGTGGCAGAACGGTGGTACAATGGTGAGTCCTCTGTTGTCGCGTTGATCTTGCCTGCCGCGTCGGTTGTAGTTGTTGTCGTGTCTTCGTTGAGTGTAGAAGACTAATGGTTGTTGTTTCCTTGGTTGTCTTTCTTCAAACAGGTCCATGTCCTGTTGTTCAGCATGGAGCTCGGCGCAGAGGTGCATCTCCGAGATTCGTCCGTGGGCGCGAAGGAGGGAGCGGGTGGTTCGCCATTCTGGCCCGAGCCGAGCGAGGACAAGCGTCACAAAGCTTTCTTTAGTGATTTTTCCTCCGCACCGAAGCAGGCGGTCGCGGAGTGTTTGGCATCGACTCATATACTGCATCGCCTTTCCCCGGTCTTCATCTGTATTGTTGTCAGCTACTGCATGAGTCTGCTTTGTGTCACGCTGTCGTTTGCTTGATAGAGACACTTGAGGTGATGCCATGCGAGTTCCGCGGAGTTTCCGTAGCTCCGATACGTTCTGATGCTCTGTTGTTCTTGTGGTGACAGGTTCCGCAGGAGAACTGTATACGCCAGCAGCGACTGATACGTGAAAATTTCTTGCTCTTTTCCAGTGCCGTTGCTTGGGAATGGCAGGGACCCGTTGAAGTATCCCAAGAGATGCGCAGCCTCCATCAGCAGCTCGAATTCAAAGCTCCAGGTAAAGAAGTCGTGTCCGTTGAACGGTGAGGATGTCTGCAGTTTGATCACGTGTGAAAACTGCGCCTAGAGACTAAGTATCTCGTTTGGTGTTTGTTGTGATGCAGCTGCTGTTGGTTGGGCACGGGGCGGCATGAACTCGAACGTCTCCGGTGAAGAGTGATAAGGCGCAAAGGTAGGCACTTGATTATGTCGCCCGAACGATGAGTTGTCGAGACTCATCGGCGCTAATCCCATGTTTCCTCCGTTGCTCTGTGTTGAGTGCGCAGGTGTCCTTGTCTGCTGCTGCTGGTCGAAGTGCGGCATGAAGCTGAAGAACCTTTCCATAAGGTTCGGATCCATGCTTGAAGAGGGTGATGGGGTCACCATTTTTGGTGCTCTTCCTGTTGTTTCTTGAGCAGCGCCGGTCTCGGTTTGCAGTCCTGAAGTGTGCAATCCAGAGTTGCCGGGTTGAGTGTCTTGGGCGCTGGGTGAGCCCGTATAGATTTTCTTGCCCTTGCTGTCCATAACTTGTAATCAATGAAGTCGTTGGTGTGCAGATTGTGGATAGAGCGTAGTTGCTGGGAGTTTGGTCTCTGACCAGCTCTCATACCATATTGGGCTAAGAAAAGCCCTTAGGATCTTTCCAGAGACTAGGTCCCAGTTGAAGAATGAGACTGGAATAGTGCAGCGGAAGTTGAGTAGTTGAACCCTTGTACTAGTATATGAGAACAAGTGATTGATTAAAGTGAACAAGCATACAGCAATATATAGAAAGTAGAAAACAAGCAGTTATAGAATACAGTTGAATGGCGGTTTATCGAGTCGCACAGCGACTCGATTGTCGCTTCGGTTACCATTCTTGCAGTTGTAACGGTCAGTCGCAACTGTTAGAATATACCATGCTATGCTAGTTGTGTATATTGTGTTTACATTCCTAGTTGGGTGTACACCTGTGTTGGGGTGTCAATCCAACCCAATTGTGGTTGGAGCCCCCAAACACAAGGACCACAATTGTGGGGGCACCACAAGTGGGTTGGCTAAACCACTGGTGGTACACCACACTTGGACCACCTCCAACTGGTGGTCAACCACATTTGGAAGGACCCTCCCTCCCTTGTAATTGGTCCTAACCCCCCTTTCCCTTCCAACCTTCCCTTCCTAGCTCATCCCTCTCTTCCTATGTAATGCCTTTGCTTCATCAATAAATTGAACCTTTCTGTTTCTAACATGGTATAGAGCAATAATGGCTCACGCCAATTTTTAAATCCCGATCCTTCCCCACGCTTCCGCCCCGTCCCCTTCCGACGTGCACCTCATTGTCGTCCCCTCCATCGCCGCTGCTAGACTCCTAGCCGCCGCCTCTCAACTAGTTTTCTGTTGGGTGGATTTTCAAAAACCCCCAATGCGCCAAACGCTATAGCTCACTCGATAGTTGACAAAATTGAGTGATTCGACTTGCAAAAGAACGCTCTTGGTGTCAGCTACAACGTCGTAAAATTTCGGACTGTTTCATCGCTTGGATTGTAAGATATCGCTTTCCGAAGTTTGCAGACTTTCCTGGATGTGATCACGAAGTGCTACTGAAATTTCTACCAAGTCCTATTTTCATCAGCTAACTGCCATCTTTCCCCATCTTTTGCCTCCTCACCTGCACCTGCTCATCGCCGCCTTACCACTGCTACAGCCGTAGCAGTGGTAAGGTCCGGTTCATTCTTTCTGCGACCCCCTGTTGCTGGTGAGCGTAGGGTAGAGACACCAGGCGTCTGATTCCTCTTTCCGCCAAGGAGGTCCTGAATCGTTGTGACTGGTATTCCAGTGCGCCGTCGGATTGGAAACTCTTTAGCTTAGTTCCTGATTCTCGTTCAGCGATGGGGAGCCATGTCGTGAAGGCTTTGAAGGCTTGGTCTCGCGTTTTGAGGTTGTAGTGCCAAACATATCTTGTTGCTGCATCGATGAACATGATGACATAGTTGAAGTCGGCTTCAGTGTCGTCTCGAGGCATGTTTAAGATGTCGCTGTAAACTTTTTCCATCGGTGCGTATGCAGGTGCGCTCGGATTGTGATGCGATGTAAAAGGTTGGTGGGGAAGATCTGCTTCGGGGCACGTGAAGCATCGTGCGCGAGGTCGTCGTAGTTCTTGGCCACTTGTTGTAAGGAGAGCGTTTCGTTCTAACACTTCGGCTTGGATGGTTTGTAGTACCGTGCTGTTTGCAGGATGCCCAAGGCGTTGGTGCCAGATGTCGTCGGAAGCGCGATGGCCGCGCGAGCGTTGGTACATGTCGGTGTTGGAGAAGAACGCGACGACCGTGGCGGGACTTCGGCAGACTTCTCGTGTGATGGGGATAAGTTGATCTGCTTCGGTTGGCGGTCCTCGGATCGCCGGTCGTGGTATTCGGCTGGGTCCTGCTGCTGCTACTGCAGGTGATGGTTGGGAAGGGACGCTTGCTGGTACTTGTCTTTCTTGTCTGATGACTGCTAACGCTCGTGTTCTTTCTGCTGCAGGTATGGTGTTGGAGTACCAGAATCCATCTGGGGTGAAGTCGGGGTCAAGATCTGGCGGGTGCGTCGAGGCTGCGAACGACACGATGCCATCGCTGTCGGCAGTACCGCGGTCGGGGACGAAGTCCAACATGAAGACACCGGACTTCAGATGAGCACGACCGGTGAAGAGGCCGCCCTTCCCGTGGTAAAGGCGAAACTCGTTGGAGTCCGAGTCGCACTCCAAGTGAATCCCTTTTGCCATTAGCTGGCTGACGCTTAGCAGATTGTATCCCAAGTTGTCGACGATTAGAACCTTGTTGAGTTGCAGGATGACATTTGTGTTAGAAACAGAAAAGGTTCAGTTTATTGATGAAGCAAAGGCATTACATAGGAAGAGAGGGATGAGCTAGGAAGGGAAGGTTGGAAGGGAAAGGGGGGTTAGGACCAATCACAAGGGAGGGAGGATCCTTCCAAATGTGGTTGACCACCAGTTGGAGGTGGTCCAAGTGTGGTATACCACCAGTGGTTTAGCCAACCCACTTGTGGTGCCCTCACAATTGTGGTCCTTGTGTTTGGGGGCTCCAACCACAATTGGGTTGGATTGACACCCCAACACAGGTGTACACCCAACTAGGGATGTAAACACAATATACACAACTAGCATAGCATGGTATATTCTAACAATTTGTTTCCATGGACTGTAACTGAACCACTCCTTGTCTGTTTGTTTTCAGGTTCTCGTTGTTGGCGACGGTGATTATGACGTCGCGGTTGAGGTGTCGCTCTCGTTGCACGAAGCGTCCGGAAGAACACATGTGTTGACCGCAACAGCTATCCAAGAACCAGGTGTTTCGTCCGGTGGGTTCGGCGTTGGCGACTGCAGCGTATGTCGGGTTGACCTGAAGTCCTTGTGAGCAAGGCGGCGGTAGTTCTTCTTCATCAGGAGCGTAAGTTGGCGGTGATCCGGGTGCGCAGTTGTCAATGTGTACCATGCAGTTAATGATGTTTGGTGTATTTTGTGCAGATGTGGGAGAGCGCCTCGGCGGACTTTCTTGAGTGGAAGCGACTTGTGGGTCTACTGGGCGATAAGCTCGGGGACGTGTACAGTTGACTTTGGAGTGTCCGGATGTTTGGCAGTTGTGGCAGAACGGTGGTACAATGGTGAGTCCTCTGTTGTCGCGTTGATCTTGCCTGCCGCGTCGGTTGTAGTTGTTGTCGTGTCTTCGTTGAGTGTAGAAGACTAATGGTTGTTGTTTCCTTGGTTGTCTTTCTTCAAACAGGTCCATGTCCTGTTGTTCAGCATGGAGCTCGGCGCAGAGGTGCATCTCCGAGATTCGTCCGTGGGCGCGAAGGAGGGAGCGGGTGGTTCGCCATTCTGGCCCGAGCCGAGCGAGGACAAGCGTCACAAAGCTTTCTTTAGTGATTTTTCCTCCGCACCGAAGCAGGCGGTCGCGGAGTGTTTGGCATCGACTCATATACTGCATCGCCTTTCCCCGGTCTTCATCTGTATTGTTGTCAGCTACTGCATGAGTCTGCTTTGTGTCACGCTGTCGTTTGCTTGATAGAGACACTTGAGGTGATGCCATGCGAGTTCCGCGGAGTTTCCGTAGCTCCGATACGTTCTGATGCTCTGTTGTTCTTGTGGTGACAGGTTCCGCAGGAGAACTGTATACGCCAGCAGCGACTGATACGTGAAAATTTCTTGCTCTTTTCCAGTGCCGTTGCTTGGGAATGGCAGGGACCCGTTGAAGTATCCCAAGAGATGCGCAGCCTCCATCAGCAGCTCGAATTCAAAGCTCCAGGTAAAGAAGTCGTGTCCGTTGAACGGTGAGGATGTCTGCAGTTTGATCACGTGTGAAAACTGCGCCTGGAGACTAAGTATCTCGTTTGGTGTTTGTTGTGATGCAGCTGCTGTTGGTTGGGCACGGGGCGGCATGAACTCGAACGTCTCCGGTGAAGAGTGATAAGGCGCAAAGGTAGGCACTTGATTATGTCGCCCGAACGATGAGTTGTCGAGACTCATCGGCGCTAATCCCATGTTTCCTCCGTTGCTCTGTGTTGAGTGCGCAGGTGTCCTTGTCTGCTGCTGCTGGTCGAAGTGCGACATGAAGCTGAAGAACCTTTCCATAAGGTTCGGATCCATGCTTGAAGAGGGTGATGGGGTCACCATTTTCGGTGCTCTTCCTGTTGTTTCTTGAGCAGCGCCGGTCTCGGTTTGCAGTCCTGAAGTGTGCAATCCAGAGTTGCCGGGTTGAGTGTCTTGGGCGCTGGGTGAGCCCGTATAGATTTTCTTGCCCTTGCTGTCCATAACTTGTAATCAATGAAGTCGTTGGTGTGCAGATTGTGGATAGAGCGTAGTTGCTGGGAGTTTGGTCTCTGACCAGCTCTCATACCATATTGGGCTAAGAAAAGCCCTTAGGATCTTTCCAGAGACTAGGTCCCAGTTGAAGAATGAGACTGGAATAGTGCAGCGGAAGTTGAGTAGTTGAACCCTTGTACTAGTATATGAGAACAAGTGATTGATTAAAGTGAACAAGCATACAGCAATATATAGAAAGTAGAAAACAAGCAGTTATAGAATACAGTTGAATGGCGGTTTATCGAGTCGCACAGCGACTCGATTGTCGCTTCGGTTACCATTCTTGCAGTTGTAACGGTCAGTCGCAACTGTTAGAATATACCATGCTATGCTAGTTGTGTATATTGTGTTTACATTCCTAGTTGGGTGTACACCTGTGTTGGGGTGTCAATCCAACCCAATTGTGGTTGGAGCCCCCAAACACAAGGACCACAATTGTGGGGGCACCACAAGTGGGTTGGCTAAACCACTGGTGGTACACCACACTTGGACCACCTCCAACTGGTGGTCAACCACATTTGGAAGGACCCTCCCTCCCTTGTAATTGGTCCTAACCCCCCTTTCCCTTCCAACCTTCCCTTCCTAGCTCATCCCTCTCTTCCTATGTAATGCCTTTGCTTCATCAATAAACTGAACCTTTCTGTTTCTAACATGGTATAGAGCAATAATGGCTCACGCCAATTTTTAAATCCCGATCCTTCCCCACGCTTCCGCCCCGTCCCCTTCCGACGTGCACCTCATTGTCGTCCCCTCCATCGCCGCTGCTAGACTCCTAGCCGCCGCCTCTCAACTAGTTTTCTGTTGGGTGGATTTTCAAAAACCCCCAATGCGCCAAACGCTATAGCTCACTCGATAATTGACAAAATTGAGTGATTCAACTTGCAAAAGAACGCTCTTGGTGTCAGCTACAACGTCGTAAAATTTCGGACTGTTTCATCGCTTGGATTGTAAGATATCGCTTTCCGAAGTTTGCACACTTTCCTGGATGTGATCACGAAGTGCTACTGAAATTTCTACCAAGTCCTATTTTCATCCGCTAACTGCCATCTTTCCCCATCTTTTGCCTCCTCACCTGCACCTGCTCATCGCCGCCTTACCACTGCTACAGCCGTAGCAGCAGCAGCAGAAGCAGCAGCAGCACCAGAAGGAGCAGCAGACTCAGCAGCAGCAGCAGCAACAGTAGCAGCAGCAGCAGCAGCAGCTGAAGGAGCAGCAGCAGCAGCAGCAGCAGCAACAGCGTTAGCAGCAGCAGTGGCAGCAGCAGCAGCGGCAGCAGCAGCAACAGCAACAGCAGCAGCAGCAGCAGCAGAAGGAGCAGCAGCAGCAGCAGCAGCAGCAGCAGCAGCAGCAGCAGCAGCAGCAGCAGCAGCAGCAGTAGCAGCAGCAGCAGCAGCAGCAGCAGTATCTACAGCCATCCCCATCCTCCCCTCCTCTTTGAGCCGCCGCGGGTCCACCCGCCGCCGCTCCCTCCCGGCCACTGCGGGTCCACCCGCCGTTGCCTTCCTCCCACTCCGTGTCACCAATGGCATCCTTTCCCCCTCCCGTCGACGTCTCGACCCTCGATCATCTCGTGCGCGCTGCCGACAACTCAGCAACCAACTGGTATTCCTTCGTCGGCAGCCTCCACCGCGTCCTTGGCAGTGCTTATGTCCTGCCGTTCCGCCTCCTGGACATCATGCTTGGTCTCCTAGAGGGTGACCTTGGGGACCCGCCGCCTCACCCTGGCGATCCCCCCCCTCTCATTCCCCATCCCGGCGAGGAACCTCCGCCCCCCATGGTACCCGTTGGCACCAGCACTCGTGCTGCCACCGCTGAAGTTGAGCAGCTCTTCCTTACTCAGCGTCGTGAGTTCCTCGTGCTCCATACTAGTTATCTGATCGTGTTGGAGGAACACGAGCGGTCGGCAACCCTCTGCACCCAGCATGCCGCTACCGCCGCCGTTTATGCCGCTGACTCTGCGCGATTTGCTGAGCGTCGTCGCGCCTGGCTCGAGGCGGACAGCCGTGCTACTGGTGCCCTTCTCCTTGCCATCCCGTCTGCGCTCATGCGCAACTTCTAGGCACGTCGCATCGGCTCCCGCCAGATCTGGCTCGAGCTTGAGGCAATGTTCGAACGCACCGACTTCGATGCTGTCGGACCGCTCTTCAAGGAATACTTCAGCATCACGATCGAACATAGTGCTGGCGCCGTTGACTACACCAGCCGTCTCCTGGACCTTGCCTCCCGCCTTGAGGCTCGCCAGACTACTCTCCCCCCAAACCTTCAGATCTACCGTCTCCTCGAAGGCCTCTCCCCTCAATATGAAGTGCGCGTCTCCCTTCACTGAGGCTCAGCCCCGCGCCTCCCTTGACACTGTAGTCCAATGGATCATTGACGCTGAGGCCCGCCTTCTCTCAACCCCCCCCTCTCTCCGGCCTGAACTCCACCGAGTCCCAAAACCCCCAGCTTGCAGTTGCACAGCCGCGTCGTGGCGGGCGCCCACGTGGCGGCCGCACCAACCCTCAGGGAGGGGGTGGAGGTGGCGGTTGTGGGGGCAGCGGAGCCGGCGGCGGTGGTGGCGGGGTCGAGGGTGGCAGCAGTGGTGGTGGTGGAGGCAGTAGTGGCTCATCTGGTAGCCGTGGTGGCCGCCCTGGCACTCTCCCCCCATGTTCCTATCTTCGCCGTTTTGGTCCCAGGGCGGGTGAGCGCTGCACCCAAACCAACCATCCCCCCGCAACCTGCTTCAAGGCGTATGATGACGCCTGGTTCGAGCGCGGCAACACTGGCACACCCTCACGCTGGTCTGCCATGGATCCCCGCCCCTCTCTCCAGGATGTCAAAACTCTTCCGTCTTTCCTCCCCTCTCATCTTCAGCTCTCCTCCTCCTCCTCCTCTGTCGCTGACCCCATAACTCCCCAGGAGCTGCAGCAGTTTTCGCCGCTTCCAGCAGCTGCAGCTGCTGCAGCAGCAGCAGCAGTGGGGCTCTGGTGGTCAGGCTGCAGCCGCAGCTGCAGGAGCCGCAGCCGCAGCATCTGCATGGCAGCAGCAGCAGCTTGGCTTTGGCACCGCCGCCATGGCTGCCACAGCCACACCAGGTCCTCCTGGCTTTCCCCTCTGGGGCTCTCCTTCCCCTAGTGCTCCCGCCTCCCACTCCAGCTTTCTAGGCGAGCTCATGCGTTCTTCCCCTGCTTCCACTTCCATGTATCCCTCTGTTTTTAATGCCAGTGATTTCCAGTACCCCGTGTCTTCAGCTCCCTCCTCGCTCACGATTGACTTTGTTCTCGATAGTGGTGCCACTGAAACTGCCCTCAAAGACGCCGGCACCCTCACCTCCCTCCCTTTCCCCACCAACGTTCATGGTGCTGATTCCAGCTTCTCCATCCCTTGCACTCATCTCTCCACCCTCCCCTGCCCCCCCTTCCCCTCTGGAGTGGTCACTGGTCTCCACATTCCCTCCCTTCGTCATAACCTGCTCTCCATTCGTGAACTCCAACAGGCTGGCATCACTACCCTCTTCCCCGCCTCTGCCACCTACTGTGACCTCCTCCATGGCCCCACTCGCCGCCTCCTTCATCGCCTCCCACTTTGCCCTCGCTCTCGTCAGTACATCCTCCGCACACCCCGCCCCTCCTCATGCCATGTGACCACTCGTGGAGGCACCTCCACTCTCCCCCCTCCCCTCCCTCTAGAGCCACCTTCCTCCAACTCCACCTCCCCCCCATGCTCTTGTCGCGCACTGTCCCACCCCGCTGTTCTCATCCACCATCGCCTTGGTCATATGAACTTTTCCACACTTCGTAAAGCTGTCTCCTCCCGCTTGCTTGACGGTCTTCCCCCCACTCTTCCTCCCCTCCCGTCCTCTTCCGCTCCCCCATGCGCCACATGCATTCATGGAAAGCTCAAACAACAGCCTCACCTCAGTCATCCTTCTTTTGCTGCTGCCCCCCTTGACCTCGTCCACATGGACCTCTGGGGCCCTAACCCTTCCCCTTCCCACCAAGGGCACCGGTACATGCTTGTCCTAGTCGACGACCACAGCAGGTACTCCTCGGTGTTCCTCCTCCACACGAAGGCCGAGGCCCCTGCTGTTATCGTTACCTGGGCCGAGCAGTGCCGAGTCCACTTTGGTTGCCCCATCCGCCGCCTCCATTCCGACGGCGGTGGTGAGTTTCTCAACCGCACCCTCTCCTCCTACTGCTCAACCCATGGCATCCAGCAGACTCATACCCTTCCCCACTCCCCTCAGCAGAACGGTGTTGCTGAGAGTCGCATTCGTGAGATCACCAAGACGGCCCGCTGCCTCCTCACTCATGCCTCCACGCCCCCTTCTCTTTGGGGCTATGCCCTTGTCCATGCTGCTCTCCTTACTAATCTTTACCCACATCCTCAACGCCAGTCTGTCACTCCCACTGAGCTCTGGGCTAGCACCAAGCCAGATGCTGCCATTCTCCGTATCTGGGGTTGCAAGGCATATGTCCTCATCCCCCCACCTGACCGCTCTCAGCAGGCAGGAAAGCTCGCCTCCAAGGCCATTGAGTGTGTCTACCTTGGCCACGCTCGCTCTGCCCCTGGTTACCTCTTCCTTCACCCGTCCTCAGGCCGCCTCCTACAGAGCCGTGACGTGGTGTTCGATGAGAGCATCCCGTTCTATCATTCTGTTCCGCCTTCCGACCCCCTTCCTCCTCTCTCCCGCCCCCTCACCTGGGCTGATGCTGTCATTCCCCCACTCCTTCCCCAGGCTCCCCTCCTTCCTCCAAATCCTGCTCCTCCCCCTCCTCCTTCCTCAGGTGACATTTACGACCCAGCTGTCCTTGACTCCCCTGCTCACTCTGCCTCATCGCACCAGCACCAGCAGCAGCAGCAGCAGCAGCAGCAGCAGCAGCAGCAGCAGCAGCAGCAGCAGCAGCAGCAGCAGCAGCAGCAGCAGCAGCAGCAGCAGCAGCAGCAGCAGCAGCAGCAGCAGCAGCAGCAGCAGCAGCCACTGCAGCAACCTCATCGGCATCGCCGCACCACCTCTCCGTTCATCCTCCCACGCATCCACACTCGCTCTCACGGCCCACTCATAGGCCATCCATGGGGTTGGCCAACACCACCCCCACCCTCCCTTCCCTTCATTGAGGACTCCCATGAGGAGCTCATTGGCGTTCAGCAACAAACACCTTCCCTCACGCCTCTCTACCCGGGCTTCCTTGGCCTCCTCATCCTTGGCATCGCTACCGCTCCCACCAGATTCACTCCGTACAACTTCCTTGAGGCCATCACCTGTCCCGATGCTGCCAAGTGGATCCAGGCTATCTTTGCTGAATGCGAGGCCTTCATCCGCAATGCCTCATTCGTTAACATTGTCCCCTCTCCTGACGACGTCATTGTTGAAGGCCTGTGGGTGTTCCGAGTGAAGCAGCTGCCGGGTGAGGAGCCGGTCTACAAGGCCCGGTATTGTGCCAAGGGCTTCACCCAAACCCATGGCATCGACTACTGGGAGACATTCTCTCCCACTGCCAAGCTCCCAACTCTCCGTGCCATCCTCGACTATGCTGTTCGCATTGGCATGGAGATTGCCTCCATGGATGTCTCCAACGCCTTCCTGCAAGGCGAGCTCCAGGAGCGGGTCCTCTTGCGGCGGCCTCCAGGCTTTCATGCAGCCTTCCCTCCCAACACAGTCTGGGAGCTGCGCCGCCCGGTTTATGGCCTCAAGCAGGCTCCTCGCGAGTGGCACAACAAGCTGGCCGCCACTCTGCAGTCCTTGGGGTTCCATGCCTCTCAGTCTGATGCCAGCCTTTTCCTTCGCTCCTCTCCCACCCGCTTCTTCATCCTGGTGTATGTCGACGACATGATCTTGTTCGCTGACGATGCTGCCGCCATGCAGCAAGTGAAGGACGCCCTGCATGCGCGCCTCAAGTGCAAGGACCTGGGTGAGCTCAAGCACTATCTGGGCATGACCATCACCCAGGACCGCACATCGCGCACCATTACCCTCTCTCAGTCCTTCTTCATCGACCAAGTCTTGCAGCGGTTCGACATGGCGCAGGCCAAGCCGGTTACCACTCCCCTGCAGACCGACCACCAGCTTGCCCCTCCTCCTGCTCCCTCCTCCTCTGACCATCCTTACGCTGAGCTCGTCGGTTAGCTGATGTACGCTATGATGTGCACCCGCCCCGACCTTGCCTACCCCATCAGTGTTCTTGCTCGATTCGTCGGTACCGGTCGCCACACTGATGAGCACTGGGCTGCAGCGAAGCGGGTCCTCCGCTACCTCCGTGGTACCAAGGACTATGTCCTCACCCTCGGAGGCTCTTCTCCTCCCCTCTTCTCTGGCTTCAGTGACTCCTCCTGGGCTGACTCCCAGCCGGATCGCCGTTCCTTTCAAGGCTACGGCTTCACCCTTGGCAGCGGCCTCATCAGCTGGCGCTCCACTCGCTCCTCCTCCATCGCCCTCTCATCCTGCGAGGCTGAGCTCTATGCTTGCACCATGGCCGCTCAGGAGGCTCGCTGGCTCACCTTCCTCCTTGCTGAGATCGGTGCTCCTCAGCGCTGTCCCACTCTCTGGTGCGACAACGCCAGCACCATCCATCTCACAAAGGACCCTGTCTTCCATGGCCGCTCCAAGCACATTGAACTCCGCTACTTCTTCGTTCGAGAGTTGGTCCAGCAAGGCCACTTGGTGGTCCGCAAGATCGCTGCAGAGGCCAACTTGGCCGACATCTTCACCAAGGCCCTCCCGAAGACCGCGCACTCTGCCCTCCTCCGCCTTCTCGGCCTTGGGCCCCGCCCCCCTTCCTGATTCTGGGGTTGTACCCTACATATACACTAGCTTTGCATGCTATGGGGTTGTGTTAGAATATACCATGCTATGCTAGTTGTGTATATTGTGTTTACAACCCTAGTTGGGTGTACACCTGTGTTGGGGTGTCAATCCAACCCAATTGTGGTTGGAGCCCCCAAACACAAGGACCACAATTGTGGGGGCACCACAAGTGGGTTGGCTAAACCACTGGTGGTACACCACACTTGGACCACCTCCAACTGGTGGTCAACCATATTTGGAAGAACCCTCCCTCCCTTGTGATTGGTCCTAACCCCCCTTTCCCTTCCAACCTTCCCTTCCTAGCTCATCCCTCTCTTCCTATGTAATGCCTTTGCTTCATCAATAAACTGAACCTTTCTGTTTCTAACAGCAACCTCCGGTTGCGACCCTTCGAGCCCTTTTGTGTTCTTTGTCCATCCCCTCGTGTAACCTCCGTTGACTTGCGTACTCGTTACGATCTTCCTCGAGTGTAGTGTTACACTTCAGAAACGCTTAAGTCATTGAGATATTTCCAATAGTTCAAAACGGTCGACCCTTTTTGCGCGATGTATGGCATGCCCACATTACCCAAAATGGTTGACCCCCCCGACTGTACCCGTTTTCGTGTTGGGTTCAGATGCCACTACGTTTTTTCGGGGCAACTGGTCTGGGCAACATGTGTAGGGTACAAGAAGGGGTAATACAACAAACAATGATGGCACATTAAGGGCTGGGGCATTCGAAAAAGGCACGCGCAATCATTCTGGGCACAACGTCCGGATTTCGACAAAATAGCGAGTGAGGTTTTCGCTGAACTTGGATTCCGACGGGGAACGTTTCTAAGAACAGGGTTTGAACCCGGATTCTGACGGGTGAATTTTGGCAGAACTGGCCGTGAAACTCGGATTTGATGGGTAAATTTTGACAGAACAGAATGCTGAACACGGATTCTGATGGGTAGCTTTGGCCAGATACCCGGATCTGACGGGTGCCTGAAAAACCAGACATAAGCCCCGACACCTGCGCTTCGATTTTTGTCAGATTTTAAATGCATGTCGCGCAGCAACTGAGTCGGGATCCAGCAAATATTTTCACAGCGACCCAAAATTACATTTCCAATATTCTATACATCAAAACGAAAACGGTTACAGTCGAGGGGGTCGACCGTTTTGGGTAACGAGGGCATGACATACATCGCGCGCAAAAAGGGTCGATTGTTTTGAACCATTCTTGATTTTCGTCGAAGCGCGCAATTTCCTCATCCTCAATTCTTTACAGTACCATGCTGCCAAATATACATGCTACAAACAAAGCCCGTCAGAGTCGCACAAGATTTTAGGGTGCCAGGGATTCAATCGCTCAAGTATTTCGCATGCCCTCGCCACGGGGAAAGAGGCTTTCGCACGAGCAGACGGCGAAATGGGTGGGTATTTGTGGCGGGGCTTGTGTGGCAATGTTTGTTGCTAGTGTGCGACTCTTCCAAAGCGATCAGGCGACGGGAGTGCACAGTTCCGTGGCGACGAAACCTCGTCGGCAACGACTTGTCCCTTGCTCTATGTTGGTCGCAGACACAATCATGAGTGACTCAAATGGATCTCCCATTGCCCGTATATCGGGGGTTTTGGGAAACGATTCTGATTGGGCGCCAGGTTGAGCTGCGATAACGTTGGGCATCGTTTGTATTTCGAGGCCTCGAGAAGTCAGGAAATAATTCCTGATTCAGAAAAAAAAAAGGGAGTTTCTCGGTACTTACCCTGATTGTGCAGGGTTTTGTAAATAACACACCCTATTTTTTCAAGCCTTTTTAAAGGGTAAACTCTAACTGCTTAGCAAGGTTTCTTAGCGAACCCTGAATTTCTCAGCATTGTAGCGGGCCTTATTC